>VZTL01078210.1:0-28348 GCA_013400535.1 Scopus umbretta
TTCTCTGGACATGAAGATATTAGTACTTATTTATGCAATGCCCTATTTGTGCAACCTGATGCAGATTAAAAGTGGATATCTTAAAGCGAAATCTTCAGTCTGTCAAGGAGAAATGTACCTGGGAAGGCTGCTGCAGAAGAGCTGCCAGACCAGAGGAACAGCCTGAGCAGAAAGCCACATACTTCTACCGCATACAGACTCCTGTTCGCTGTTCAGGTCCTGGTAAGATGATACATTTCTGCCTGAAAATGACTTGATTTTCATCTCTCTGTTTTTTGGCACTTGTGTGGCAATCACTTTGGAAGGGGCATCTGTCATTTCCTCCAGCAGTCTACAAGCCAGAGCTTGTTTTCGTAGTCATCTGGTAGATGTTCCCAGCATGGGCAGCATGTCACCTTCTGTCAAAGAGAAGGCAAAGAGGGAAGTAAAGAGAGACAAAGAAAGAATAGTCAATTAACAAGGCAAAAGGCTGAAGGCAGAGAAAAATTAAGCAGGAAAGGAGAAGGGAATAAGAGGTTCCAATAAAAAAGAAGCAAGTGAAGGAAAGAGTAAGATTAACAGAGAGGACAGCAAGTCCTGTTATGTGCTTAAAAGGCAAAGCAAGCCTGTTCACAAGGCCTTGTGCTTTTTTTTCATATGGAAGAGTGACAGTTGGAGATGGGCAATGAGGTCCATCCCTGAGGAAGATCCCCCCAGAAGCGTTGACCTGCTGCTATCTTACTCACCGCAAATGTCACACCATTGATGAAACAGCAGTGTCGTCGTGGTTGGCAGGGCAGCCCACAGCTCCCTTTGCCCAGGAAGTCCCACCATCAGGCTTCACCTGCTTTAGTGCACAGTGGTGTAGATGGGGGAGACATGTACTTGTTTCAAATGATCCAGCCTATTCTGGAGCAGGGGTAGGGATCAGTCTGCCAAGGCAGTTGAGAACCCTTCAAGGAGATAGAAGAGCAGGTTTCTCTGAACAAGTACAGGCCATTCTTCAAGCTCATTAAATAGATTTGTGTTTTAGCTTAGCTCCCAAAATGATAATTTAGCTGGTTTCTGATCTTTGCCATGTGTAAACCTTGTATGATTTGCTGGTAGTCTAAATTCTGACTACAAGTAGGGTAAAGTCTATCAGACTACTGCTTTAGGAAAGCACAGGCAACTAACCTTAATTTCTCCACTGAGCTTTTTAAAAGCACCTCTCCAGCGAGTAACAGCCATTCCAATAAATATAACCCACAGAGCTGAAAGCGCCTTCATATTTGTGAACTCAATATTAATATTTTTGTTCCAGTGGACTATTTAGAGGCATGTTGCAAAAGGCACCCTCAACCAAACAGAGTTACAGTTACTTGTCATTCCTAAAAATCACAGAAAGTTGTTACAACAAAAGACCGTAGGTTTTGTATGCTCTTGCACATACAGATGTTTGCAATATTATAGCATTATAAAAGCTACTAATTGCATGTAAGGTGTTATAGTAGAGGAAGGTGGGTGTTTGGGAGTGGGTAAGGATCCTGATTGTCCAACCAGGAAGCAAACATATATATTTGGTTTTGTTTGCCAGGAGTCGCATAACATCGCTGAGACCCTGGCTGTGCCTGTGAGCACACACTGCCTGTCAGCCACCCATGGGACATGTAAGGGGAAGTAGTGAACATGAGGCAAAGGCAGCATATTGGAGAGGGACAGTAAAACAGGGGAGGTTATAATAATCGTTTAACAGAACAAATTCTAAAGTCCAGAAAAAAATTTTTACTATGTATGGGTCTTGTCTTCTGGAGGGACAGTGCCAGCATATGTGTCCACCAGACCATCTTTTTTCCTCTCCTTCACAACAGGTCATACCACTATATTCCACTTTCTAGACACCAGGTCCTGTTCCACCATGAGGAAATTGATGCTGTATAGCAGGAACCATTTAACCTAAAGTGGGCTGGGCCCAGGGCCACAGGCAGCATGGGAAGAGCACCAGTCCTTGTGGGAAAGGGACAGTCGCTGCCTGTGAGTTCCTGGCTGATGCTGTTGTTGTTCAGACAGAGGGACAGAGAGACTGTAGCAGTAGCTGGGAAGAGCTTGAGGAGCGTATGGGTGAAGTCAAATGCCAAAATATCTTCATACCGCTCTGGCTGGGCTAATTAGTTAACGTCTGGCAAAAGAGATTATGCTGAGATATTGGACTGCCATGGGTAGGAAGCTTTTCTCCTGGAGGATCTTGAAGAGCTGTGTAGCTGGCAGCCTGCTGGTCCTGGCAGCCTGCTATCTCTCTGCCTTCTCCCAGCAGGGTCCTTTCTGCCACTAAGAGGAAATTTCAAGGGTACTGTATAGCCTTCCAGTATTTTATGCTGAGAAATAGCCCCTGCAGGCACCATACTAGAAGTGACAGCTCTGAAAAATAAAGGACAGAATACTAATGTCTTCCTTCTAGCATTAAGCAGGGACTTTACCAGGAGACTGCAATATGGAGAAGGATTCCCAAGGACTGTTCCAGCTGGGTGCCCCAAACAGTCTGTGGAGGCTAAGCCACTGAGGAGAAGCTGTGGCTGGTTCAAGGTCCTGCCTCACACGCTAGAGCAGTCATCTGCAGCTCAGGATAGACTGTACATGGCTGAAGCCATTCAAGCATGTATTAAGTCCAGAAAGACACTATCCTTGGGAGGAAGGTGTTGGCAAAAAAGTGGCAGTAAAAGCACAAACAACTGATCCATTGGACTCCCTCAGGCAAGAGGACCCCTCCAAAAAGTGAAGCTTTGACATTTCCTTCAGATTTTTTAAGTCCCACGATATTTGGTCTTTGTCCTGAGTAACTTTTTGTGACAGCCTGTGCTGAAGGAAATCTTTTATCATCATCATCTCTAAAGATAGCTTCCATCTTTCACAAGAAAGCACAAACCCCATAAATCCTAGAACAGCCAATGCAGAAATGCAAAGAAAAAGTAGACCTTGTCATATACCTGGTGGCCATTTTTGATGTCAGCACTGTGGCTCCTCAACCTATTCCTCATCCTGAGCTTTGCCTTCAGCACAGAACTTTCAAAATTGCCTTCTCCCCTGTCACCACTGAGGAAAAGAGGACCTTTGCAAATCCTGCCTGTGGTTGTGTTCCACAAGCTAGGCGTGTTTGAATTAAGGGAAGTATTGCTTGGAATGAATTACTGTGAAGCATTTGTGCTCGTTCATCATGTCACTTGCGGAATGTGTTCTTACATTAAATAGTGTGAGACATAAAGGGGCCTTGGACAGCAGCTAAGACATGGGCCTTCTCACCACCTATTCATGGATGAGGTGGGCTGCTTCTGCTCTAAGCTCTGTAAGAGTGGGCTCCCATGTGCTTAGATGCTCCCATTTAGCTCTCCATCTGGTAAATCCCTGAAAGAAGCCAGTAGTTTAAGCGGAGGCTGAATCCTAATCTGCTAGTTAAATGCCCTGCATTTTCAGGGTAGGCAATTGTTTCAAACTGTTCACCAGATTGCTTGCAGAATGGGAGCCACAGGACTGTGACTCTCCTCTGCTGGTCTGTAAATTGTGGTGATCTTACGTTCTACCATGCATAGTCCCCTCTGGCTGTGAGTCCCTTCTGCCCACCAAACATACATTTCCTGTGTGTCATTGTTTTTCCTGAATACTTCCAAAAGCTAGGCTTTTCCTTGATGCAAGGGAAAAAATCCCCAACTAAGAGCTATAAATTAAAAAAAAAAATTCAGAAGATAGATAGTTCATTTTACGATATGTCATTTTATTATTTGCTTACTTAGGTGCTTCTTAATCTGATTTTCCCGTTTCATATTTTTCCCGGACTATAAAGTTTGGGTCTAATTCTTTGGGGTTGGTCTCTGTAATAAAATTAGACACCTGTCAAAGTGAAACAAGTCTATCAAACAGGTGTTAGCACCGAGGGATTTACTGGGCAAAGGAATCCTTAAGCTATACTTAAAAACATAAAACAGCTGATCTGGTAAAGTATATGCTGACTTCAAGAGAAACATTATAGAACTCTTTAGAGCCTTGAGAATGGCCAGACATGAATTATGCTGATATATGTCCACATTACTATTTTATTGAGGAAGATAAAGATAAAACAGGAAAATCAATCATATTCAAGCAATCCAGAAGTACCAAATACACCTTCAACTGCATTAGGTAAGTATTTTTTATCCATTTATGTAGACAAATACTTTGGCTTGATCATAAACAAAATAAAAAGTGTGTTTTTATCACTGGTCAATTTAAGCTTTGCTGCAGACATAATGGAACAAAAAGGCACGATAGCCTAAGGCTGCACATTTTGTCTGAGGAGCCAATAATTTCTTTTGTGAATGAATGAACATTCTGAGTGAATGTTTTGGGAGGAAAACGTTCTTTTACCTGGAAACAAAATATTCATCAGTGTCTTGGCCTTGATTTTAATGCTGAACATATTTTTAGGAAGAACACAGTTAAGACAACTGTTCTGGAAACAAAAGTATAGTCTAACCTTTGAACATTTAGTAATGTGAAATCTGAAAATCTAAATTTGTAGTAAGCTTCTAGTATCTGAGGTATTTTCTACCAAGAAATCTTTAATGAAAAACTTGAATCTAGCCATTTGAAAAACATATCATATAACTCTACTCCAGTTATGGAATTTTAATCTGTTTCTAGAGGGAGCTGTGCTATATAATTCCACAGTTCACTAAGATTCTACTTCTTATTCAAGAACACTCACTGAACCAAAGAAATCTAGGCTTGACTCAAACTAATTAAGTTTGTGAGGATTTACAAACAGCAGTCAAAATCTTGCCAGCTAAATCTTCAATGGGAAACAGTGTAGAAGCTCAAACCTCTCTCTGCAAATTGAACAGCTTTCCTTGGAGCTCCAGCTAGGAGTCTGAGGCTTAGGGGATATCTTTGATTTAAAGAGGGATTTTCGGAGCACAAAATGAAAACAAAATGCTTAGGGACCAAAATATTTTATAAACTTTTCCTGGTAGGCTGTGCTGAATGTCTGGAAGTATTAATAGCTGAACAGATGATCAATCTGCAGATGGAAAGCTGAATTGCCTTAACCTGGCCTGTGTATACATTCCTAACTTGGTGCCACAGTAAAGCAAAACATATTAAGCTAAGCTAAATATATAGGTTTTATTCCTCCATTGCAATGAGTCGGAAGCATGCAGATGGTTAGTTAAAGTCCTTCAAATGATGAGTCAGCTTCTCAGACCGCAGTACCTCAGTCATTTGCAGTTAACTTGATTGCCTGTGATAGTCTGACTGTACCCTTGCTAAACAATGAAAAACCCAACAGTCTTAATTTTTCATTCTCTGAGCAATAATATTGCACCTGGCACCAAATGTGCACCACCTGGGTGTAACACAGCCCAATAATGTCCTTCAAAGCCTACATGTCATCCCATCCTTTCCATTCCTGTCTTCTTTTTTGAATCTTGAGTAAGGTGGGAGGGTTTCAGTCTGGCAGATTTGTGTATTTTTATATCAACACTGAGTCAGCCTGAAAAGTCATGAGCACATTTAAGGATTAGCGACCCATCCAGTATTAAAGGTGTGTGCTGATGAATGTCATGCAGACTCGGAGAGGGGAGCCAGATCCATGAATGCAAGCATGGCCAACCCATCTGTTAGAGGATTTAGGCTCTTTGCGATAAATCTGCTTCCTTCATGTAACTTGTACTTCTGCTGGGTACAAGCCTCATAAGAGGATCCCTTACTTAATAAAACCCAAACTGACCCTGTTAGAAGGAAAATATTTACTGAGCTGCAGTTGGTTTTCTGAGCTGCATTTTTGCAAAACCAGATTATTGCCGATACTGGCATTGAACTTTTCCCACCTGCCCCACCTCTCACAGTGTGTTGCACAGCTGAGTGGTAAGAGATGCTTAGAGAATGATAGAGAGCCAGTCTTAAGAGAGTGAGCCCACTCCTGTTCAGGAGAAATCCCACAGGAGATAATTTTCTGGCAGTGAGAAGTAGAAAGGGAGATGATAAGGCATAGAGCTAGGCAGCCCAATTCAGTTGCCTGAACAGAGGTGGCCAGTGACCTCTGAGAGGTGGAAAGTACCCAAGAGATGTGCATGGGGCTGCCAGATGTGATATAGGACCTCTGGAATACTTGTACTTTAACAGAGAGGCTTCTGGAAGTGGGTTGGGAGAGCCTAGGATGTTAGATGCCTCTGTTCAGAGGAGTGAATTGAACTGAGGATGCTTCAGTTATCTTCAGAAGAGTGTGATGATGGAGAGGTATTGGGATTCTTTTAGTGGTAGGCTCTGTAGGATATGAATTATGTCAGAAGCTGTAGCACTTACCTGAGCCATCGTGTTCAGTGGTGTGTGGCACCAGGAACTCCTCCATTTTCCAGCAAGGAAAGTTTCCCGGCTCTGGGAGCAAGCAAGAAATACCCAGCCCAGGTTTTTCCAGAGAGAGAAGCAGCTGCGGGGGGAAAGGGTCAGGGGTGAAGGGTCTGGATCAGAGCCGACAAGTTTCTTCCAGGGAGCAGGAAGAGGAGTCTCAGAGGCAGTTATGGATCCAGGCTGGAAGGAAAGCTTTAACAAATGCAGATCAGTAGGGCCTTCCTTGTGTTTTTGCATGATTTTCTTCAGCATTTACCTTGACTTGAGCTGGAGGCCACACAATACAGAACTCAACTTTCCGTCAAAACCAGTATTTTTCAGTAAAGCCACGGCACTTTCTGGCTGCCTGCCCTGTGTTAGATGAGTTGCTGTCTTGCTGACAGTTGCTGCAGAGTGGTAAAGGATGGCACTGTCATGATGACTGACCATCTTTCTCAGATGCTACTGGAGATCCCAGTCTGCTCTGAGGAGCTGTGTTACATTGGCACCATGACTAAATGGAAGCCTTGATGAACTATGAGACTCTTGAGTAAAGATTTACACTACAAACATTTTAGCTTCCCCCTTAGCAAACTCTTCTTCCAGACATGTATGTTACTGCATTTGCACCTTTTCTATCTTTAGTTATACCTACATTCGGACAGCGGGTGAGCTGTAAATTTGGATTTAAAAGGACAGATGATCTCATCGTGACAATATTTATTGCCAGCTCCTTCCTCCATCATGAAGAAGCCATAGGTTGTGAGTGATTTTTTTCTTACTGGAGATAGTCTATGAATAGCAGAGGAGAAATATAAAGAAGACATTTTATCTTAGAATATATTTTCAAATGACATCGATGGACATCCTCTCCTAGAAAATGGAGATATTTAAAGAACTTTATAAAACAGGCTATTCCAAAACTGATTAAAAGAATATTAAACAATGAATTGTATCTCATGAAATGCCTTTTTTTTTAATCACGACTGCATTTTTTTTTCCTTCATCAAACCTTGTATCTAACTATATGTTTCTATTGCACTTTTCAATGCTTCTTTACATATAGGTCATCTCTGTAAAGTGTTAATTGCCTTCAGCACCGATTATGTTCCCAGTCAATAGTTGTAACAATTAATACAGCAGTCCTACACTGGCTCAAGTGCTTCCTGCACAAAGGTGATCCAATCCAGTTCCTACTGAAGTCATTGGCATAGCTTTTCATTGGAATTTGATCAAACCTTTAATTTTATAGACTGTTTTGGACACTGAAGATTTTCAGTAACAGACAAAAGGTACACAGGGGCCTTATAAAATGGAGTTGTTATTGATGAATAATACTGAAAGATTGCTTGCTAATTACCATTTGTTATTCAGTTAGTTTCAGCAGCCAATGGCACATTATTAATCCTGCTTTGAACGATTAAATCTAAAGATGATTCTCTTCAGTCTCCTCTTTCATTGTACAATAAGCTCTATTTGCCATGTTTTACATGAGCTATTTTTATCCTGTCTGAAGTATTGAAAAAAATTACTAGCTTAGTAATTACTTCAGAATAGGAAATTTCCAGTAAGTCACAGCATTTTATCTTCTGAAAATAAAAATACAACACCTCTAATCCTTTGTTAAGATATAGTTGTTTATTCATTCCATTGTTTTTCATTCTATCTTTTTTAAGGGAGAAAACAAGTAAGTTTTTGTTTTCTCTCAAGAATAGATAGGAGGATGAGCAGCACTTGACAGAATCATCTCAACAGATAGATAACTGGGCCTGTGTATACATATATATGAACGAAAAAAAGTTGAAATGGATGTATGCAAAGAAATTTGAAGTAGATTTAGCGGGGAATGGTATGGGATGCTTGCCACCATTTTATTTTTAACAGAAATTATTCTACCAAGGTCAACTTCATGAATAATGCTGTGCGATTAGCAGCAGAGATAGCTGTGAACAGAGGAGTTTACCCACTAGTGGCTGATGGCGCTTGACAAGTCCTGTGGAAAGGGCAAGGTTCGTAAAGGTCTCTGAATGAATATACAGCTATTTGTGGAGTAAGAGAGGAGGTGTGCTTCTTGAACCTAAGATATGACAGAGGCAAGGACAGAGAAGTGGAGACAGTATGTCTTGACTGGAAGGTGCTGGGGGTTCATGCATGGCAGGGTTTTAGGCAACTGGTCTTTGCTTTAACAATAGCATTTTGTTACTAATCACAAAGCTATACCTCCATGATAATAAGTAGACAGTGTTTGCCCACAATATTTTTTTTAATATTTTTTTCCCCCTGGAATACTTTCTGAAATTTAAGCTTCTGTACACTAGATCACTTGCTTACAGAAATGGAAAAGGTAGTTTCAACTATTTCATCTCTTTCAATTTTAAGTTTAGAGGTGCAAGGAGAGAATAGGGAGCCCAAGATGTTTCAAAGTCAAGCTGTCTACCATTGTCTGAGGTAGGAAAACTTGGGTTTCATGCCATCATCTGGAATTACAGGTGGGACAAACTGATCATTCAAGTAGGCTGAAATTATCCCCGAAGTCAGTAGCAAAACAATCAGATTTTGTCAAAAAGAATGAAGGTTTGGGGTCTTTTGTTAAAAAAAAAAGGAGAAGGGCTGTGGATATACCAAAAAATGCAGTTGCTTGAAGGAATCAAACATCCATGTTTATAGCAAACATAGTGTATACAATACACAAAGTCAACAAATATCTGTAGTAATTTAATTTGTTGTTCCTTATTTTTCTGCTTTTTTTGGCAGTTCACAGTAAAGAAAGAGTGACAGACTGATGGTGAGCAAGGTGGAAGAAATGTCATAATCATTCTGTGCAAAATGTGTGTGCCATTTCTACAAAAGTGCTTCTTGTTTTGGGGAGAGAAATCAGATTTCTGTTAACTTTCATATACAAAGGGAGGTTACCTGTGTTTTGGATTTATTAAATTAAGTTTACATGTTATCCCTACTCCAGGTAGAGACAGGTGAACGCCATATTGCTGTTCTACTTTTCCTGGTTATTCACAGGTTTTAACTGATGTTTTTAAACACTGTTTATAAAGCCCTTTGCTGTGTACTTGTATTCAGTTTGTGTGGCAAGATTTTGGTAGCAGGGGTGCTGCAGGGATGGCTGCTGTGAGAAGCTGCTGGAAGCTTCCCCCATGTACAATAGAACCAATGCTAGCTAGCTCCAAGATGGCCCCACTGCTGGCCAAGGCTCAGCCCATCAGCAACCGTGATAGTGCTTCTGTGATAACATATTTAAGAAGGGGAAAAAAGCTGCTGGGAAAGAGCAGCCGGAAGAGAGGAGTGAGAATATGGAGAGGAACAACTCTGCAGTCACCAAGGTCAGTGCAGAAGGAGCGGGAGGAGGTGCTCCAGGCACTGGAGCAGAGATTCCCCTGCANTTTTTGTGGGCATCTGGAGTCCAGCCAAGGTCAACCCACTACAGTTCTATACAGAGTATATTCAATGTGCCTCTCCTACTCAAGCCTTTACAACCAGCCTTAAAATTTCTTGCTTCAATAATGGAACCAGGAGAGCAGCAAATAATTCAGTGCTTCTGGAAGTCCAGGGGTTTTTCTTCATCACAGTCAGTATAACAGGTATATGTTGCCTCTTGAATAGTCTATGTTTTTTTGAAGAATGGTTCATCCTGGTAGTTTGTGATAATAAACATCTATAAAGTAATACTGCTCTTGTGGTTAGACCAACATCATGAGAAAAAAAATATTTTTTTAAACAATCTTTAAGGTAGTAATTTATCTATTATTATTATTATTATTTCTCTACTATTATTATAGTTATTGTGAGTTGGGTGGAAGGAAATAATTTAACCTTGTTGGAGCCAGTTGTTCTTACCTGATGCCATCAAGTCCCTGTTTTATGACTTCTGATGTCACGTTTTCCACTTGCAGGCAAACCTTTTCATCTCCCACTCCTTACACATATTAGCAATCAATAAGACTAAAGATGAAAGACCAGATAGTAAGGTTTGGCTCAATTACCTTTATTTCTGATTTACATTTGATTTCCATTTTGAGGCAACATTGGTGTGTTATTCCTGAATCTAGCCTGCTGTATGTGGTTAGAAGGGTTGTTTGCTTTAATAAAGGACCCATACAAAACTGTCCTGTGCTTATAGTTGATTTGAGTGATGGAAAAAATATGAGGAAGGTCCCATATAGCAAAAACTTTATTTTTTGTTCTTGCCCAGTGCCTTTCCACCTTCTTACAGCTCCGATCAAACCATAAAAGTCACTATGTATATCTATGCTGTATTATTCTTCATACTACAGCCAGGCCAGAGGATGGTGAAGTTCCCTCATCGCAGCTGTGGCTAATGTATTTCATTTGGTGTTTCCTTCTGCAATGGCAAATTATTTGTGGGAGAAGGGACAGAATGGTTCAGAGAATTGCTGAAGAACTAGTAAGCCTCTAGAGTACTGATATTAACCACTTTCAATTAATGGTTACCAAATGTAATTAACATTCATACTGTTTTTAACCTACATGGAAGTCAGTTAAGTTCTCCATTTGCTGGCAGCCTCCTGCCAGCAAATAGTTACAGCCAAGGGATTTCAATGGGTGAGGACCTACCTCTTTCACAGTGGGTGGTTCCTCCAGTGCAAGTTTCAGGTCCATTTTTTGGGAAATGAAATCAAAACAATGCCTCATGCTGTGTCTTGTAGTAAGAATGTTTGACCTGACAGGTAGTTCAGTCTACAACCTTACACTGCCTCCAAGATGCATGTAAAGAAGATGCGGATATATTTTTCTGATGGAGTGTAAAAATGGCTGAAGGTTATCAGAAACCCTCATCATTATTTGGGTGTAAACTAAATCTAAATGTCAGCAGTGTCTGTGTATGCACAGGACTCAGATGGCCAGGGCACCTGCTGGAACATTTGTTAGACGCATTTATATTTAGTGCTTAACAGGTGGTACACTTGTGGAAACATTCAGAATCAGTTTAATCTTAGCTATCACTTTTAAAAGGCTTTTGCTACTTTCTGTCTCGTCATGGTGCTGCTCTGGTATTTTGACTAGGTGGGAGTGAGAGTGCACAGGCAGCCCCCAGGATCTTTGATACACCTAAGGTTAAGGAGTTGTTAGTGGAAGGTGCTAAGTCATTATGATTAGGGCAATTTTAAGAGTTTCCTTCCAGATTTCCTTGTCCCAGGCAATACTTTAACCACAGTTTTTTTAAATTTTTCTGGGTTTGAGCATGACATAACCATGCTCAAATCTCTTAACCACATTAGTGAGGACTCTGGGCTGGATCTTGGAATTAAGTCACTCTCTTATTCTGTTTACACCAAAATTTCATTTACAAGGTCTATTTGTAAAATCTGCTGGCATAAGCTTTTTGTCCCCTTTGGCATTGCGTGTGAAGCTAATATTCTGTAATACAGATGCATGTACGGTGTCCTTGCAGGAAACTGTAAGAGCATTTCAGAGATCTAGTCCTCTGCTGAAGGTTGCTCTACACGTAAGTGTCCTTGCTGATCCACCTGCAGACACAATGTGCCCTAACCTCACAAGGGAGTAGATAGGGCCATAGAGAACATGATCAGACTACCAGGGGCCTGGAATAGCCTTCTTGTGTGCTATTTAATATTCCACACCCCTCTCTCTGTTGGGTCTCTGTCTGGGTCTGCAAAAAAAGAGGTGTTACTGCCTCTGAATGTTGTAAGAGAAAGCACTTGCCAAGAAGAGGGAGAAAGATTGACAGCTAAGACAAAATATGACTTGAAGGACCCACAATTGTTTCTGCTGTGAGTCCTAAAAGTTTATTTATGAGCCTTAGCAGTGTATGAGCCATTGAAATTTCTCACTAAGTCTCTAAAAAAATATTGTATTACAAAACTGGAATTCATAAATATTCACAAAAGCATATAGAAAAGAAACATCAAATAGAAATTTAACCTCTAACTTTTCTACATACTTGTAATGTTTTTAAACGCACCCATGCAATTTAGAAGTTACATGACCATTCTTTTCTCCTTCAAATGAAATAGTTGCCAAATTATTCATGGTGGACTTTTCCATACACTGTTCAAACAACAAACTGAAACCACCTAAATCAACAAAACAGGAGAGGCAAAAGCAGTATTTCTCACTGTCATGCTTTTGGAAGTGTTGGTAAGTAATACATGCTGTAGATTGACTCTATGTCAGTTTTTCCTTTGCAGTTCTTCAAACTGCATGCAACGCTGATCAAAATAGCCATCAGGGCAATACCTTTCTGCATGGAGGTTAGGAGCATACTGAGCATATATCAGCACAACACAAGAATCCAAAATGAAATGATAAACAAATGGTCACTCAGTGCAGCAGACAGCAGCTAGCAGAGCTAAGTCATGGAATGAGATCTTTGAATGGTTAGTCCTAAATCACAAGAAAAAAAGCCCTGGTTGGTTCCATAATTCAAAATTCATCCTTCAAGAAATTAATCTTTAAAACAAGTCTTCTTACTGAGCCTAAACTTGCAGACACTTGGAATGTACAGGACTCTCCTTAAGTAACCTGTCAAGTTTATTTGTCTCTCCAGACAGATTGCCAACCTATTTTCTCTGTGTTCACATACCAAAGGCAGTCTAATAGAAATAGGTGAAGCATGAAGTAAAAAAGAGTGTGTACATGAAATCTAGGACTCCCTGTCAAATAAGAGGGTGCAGGTTTTTAATTGTTATTTGATAGAGTGTTTCAGTTGCCCATTTCTTGCAGGTGTGTTATCATTATCCCCAGGCTCAAAAATCCAAGAGTCACGAATGTTCCTTTATTGCTGCGTCAGCTTCACCTGCCCCTTTGATATGATGTATAACTCAAAAGACAAAGACCAGGTTTCAGAAGGATGAGTATTTCCTTGCGATTATTTCATGAAATAGCATGAAAACCAGGGACAGAGAGGAGTCATTTGCTGATGCCCCACTATCCTGTGCTAGCTATACAAGAGCATTCATGAAAACCATCCCCTGGCAATAGCCAGAGGAAGCGCTAGTTTCCAATTAAAAACAGAGGCAGGTTATTAAAACATTACAAAACAAAATACTTGTGAGTCCACATTCTCCCTCCATTCCCACCCAAGTCTTGTTATCTCCACTGGGAACAACAGGGGTCAGTACTCTCCTTTCAGGGTCTGAATCTGCACATAAAAGCTTTATCAAACTGAATAAGGGGGAAAGGAAGAAGAAGAGCTCTTTTGTTTTAAGAAAATCATGGCAGCAGTGAATCAACAGGATGCCAATAGTAAGTAAAATACCCATTCCAACAGCTCTTTGGTTGCCTGTTCTCTTTCCTCTCTAAGCTATTGTCACCTACAGGGACTTACTCATAGACGCTCCTATCATTCTTCTCACCAGGGTTAACTTGGATCAGATAATGAGTAAAGATTCCCTTTTAATACTTGCTTCTTTCATTTCAATGCTTTGCAATAATTTTTGTAGCCTCTGTTCGCAGACCTAAACCTTCCCATCCCCTTGCTGCCTAACATTGAAGACACTCAAATAAATCTCCTTGGTGTGCTCTGTGCTTGCAAACATGCAGCCACTTACCTCCAATAAGTCCCTATAATTTACACTCACCCAAAGGGTTACTGGCCTTCCAGGTGACAGCCACCCTTAAAACTCCATCTTTAAAGCAGCTTTTGCTTCTTTTTTCTTTGACCCCTGTGATTTTTGCAGCATGTAGTTGGTAAGCATGACCTTTTTGTGCTCATGTAGTTTACACCGTAAGCATACAGGAGTGGACTCTCTTGGATCACAGCTGACTGACACTCTGGGCATTGCCTCTGGGCAGATCACCTCAAGGGTGCTGAGCCGCTTAGGACTGAGGCATCTGTACTAGGCTCAGCAGACCCTGAATTTTCCCTTTACCTGGAAGAAAACTGTTCCTGAACCAGAGTGGCAAAGGCACCTGCCTTTTAGGAAGCATCGCCTCACTACCACTCTGCTTTCTTCTAACAGCAAAGCTTCCCTCCACAGTGATCACAGCTGCAGTGGTGTCACACACAGCGGCTCTCATGGGAGTTCGCTATTCCCAAGGGAAGCTGCTCTCATCTTCGTGTGCTGCCAGCATTGGTCTGGAGGCTCCCTTCTTTACCCGGGCCAAGTCACCTCCGTGCAGCGTGTGCTGGCTGAAGGTGGCAATCACAAATTCATCCAATTCCTTGTTGCAGCTGCAGTGAACAGATACCATGTCCTCTCCATAAGGTGGGTCCCTTAAAAATCAAGATCTTAATGCTTCCCATTCCACTGGAAGGGAAAGGGGATGCAATAAGTGTATTCATGGTGTTTAAGGCTGTGGAGTTTAGCCCATCCTATGAGGGTGAACTCTGCTTTTATTCATGCTTATCGCTCAACCCTGCTGTGCTGGGCGAGGTAGCTAAGGTCTGGCTGCAGTGAACTCTTGGCTTGAACTATGTTAATTAATTCTGCTGCTCTTAAGTCACCAGGTAAGGATTTCTCTCAGAGTACCACATCTCAGACCTACGGGATTTCTAATCCAAGCAAGGAAAACATCCAGTGAAGCACCTGAGTGGGGACTTGCTGGTCCAGTGCCTTCCTCCAGTGCATCAATAGATGGCAGCAGGCAGTTCCTTCAGGACCAGTCTCCAAAGCAGAGGCAGCAGCAGCGGCAGGTGATAATCTTCCCTTATGCTTGCAATGGTCCGAGGTTTAAATCTGTCTGCAGACACTTCTTAGGATGCTGTCCCCTTTAAAAGCAAAATGTGTTGGTTCTCAGTTAGGGTGTATGTTGTTATTGTAGTATCATGGAAGCAGTAAATAAGTATTGGCCACTTACACAATAGTTTTGTAAGAAGATTAAATATTTAGAACCTAACAGATTTTGTGCTACATTCAGCTGGTTTCTTGGCAATCTTGAGTGTTCACAAATCCCACTTCTTTCATTCCTTCTTGGGTCGGATAATTTTGCAACAGTCTGGCAAGGGGATATACTTTTCTGAGAAGAGAAAAGGACAGGTAGATTCAGTGTATTTAAGAAGATAGGGGGAAAAAAGACATGCCTTAAAGGAAGGCTAGCATTCTTCATGGGCTTACATGCTCCCTTTCATTCCGAACATTTCAGTTGTGAGTTTTACACAGAGGTTGTTTGTTCAACTTTGTCAGTCTGTGTTAAGCCATGAGCAATAACATGGGCTGGTTAAAAATGAAGCTCAAATTCCACATGGGAGAATATAAACCCAGATCAAGTGTCTGGCCAAAACAATCCCCTACTCAGTTTAAAATAAACAGAACCTAAAAATACAAAATAAAGGGATGGAGGAAACTTTTGGTATGTCCAATGACATAGTGTAGAGCTGATGCCGCTTACTGACTGGGAAATGCAGTAGCTGGAATTTTATTGTGCGTCCAAGCCAGAGCTGGCAAATACCTCTTTTGCCTATGGGAGCTGTTGGAGTTGTGCTGTAAGGCACTATGTCTATAGTTGGAAGATATAGCTTTGTTTAGTTCTTCCTAACAAACAGTTGCATTGCACTTCAGAATGGTTGTGTTGAAAATTACCTGTAATAACCAGGGTGATGGAAGACAGCATCGCTATAATGTAAGTTTTAATGTTCCATCTAGTGGATAGAACTGACCCCGTCTGGTGTTTTTATCCTGATGTGAGACTAAAAGGCTATGTAACGTATCAAGCTTATGGTTAATGACCAAGCTTCTGCCTTGCAAATAGTATTAGCAAACCCTTTATCAAGAAGACATGGTGTCTCGGTGAGCTGGCTCCACAGTCACAGGCATCAATTCATCATACTCATTTACTGTGAAAACAGCAAATTTCAGTCTGCAGTGTAATATAATGCTTTGCTTCCCAGACTTCTGCAATCTTCAGAGTAGAAAAAAAGAACTTTAAAGCCAAGTTTTCATGTGAAATGATGTAAGCATAAAATTCAATTAAAGTCAAGGTGAGCTGTCTCCCAAACTGCTGATCTCAACCTTTCAAAAAAGACCTTGAGGTGATGTTCTTAGTATGAGCACGTAGGGTTGTGAGTCAGGAAGCACTGGGTGAAGAAGTACAAGTGAAACCTGGGGGACCCCCGCCCCTGCATGGAGGACTGTATTCCTTTTGGGGCTATGAAGGTGCTTGGCCCTCTCTTATGTCTCTGCTTTCACAGCATAAGGCATTTTTATTTTGACACGTCAGCTGTTTTACAATGTTTGGGGAAAGGACATGTTGTTAATGTTGCAGGGCTGTTGTGGGCCTAGAGGATTTTCAGCTTGGTCTCATTCTGAATATTTGTGCATGGTTTGAGTTTATCCACTAAGAAACTGTACAACCTAAAGAGCGGGGGAGGGGGGGGGGGAAGAGGGAACAGAGGCAAAAGGTTCTTAGATGAAAGTATAAAGGCCTAGAAACCCAGTTAGTTTATTTAGGAGCTCCAGGGAGGCATTCATGTGAGAAAGATAATAACTTTTCAAATAGCCTCTTAAAAATTATAATCTGAACAGCCATATTTTTGCTTTGATATCACTTTTTTGTTACTATTTTCTAGACTGATAAAACCACGATGAATTCCAGTATCTATAAGCTATTGAACAGGAACATGCTGCCTTGCCATCTCTCTTCTCCTGTAGGACATTTTCAGAAGCACAATAATTGAGGCAGAATCACTCTGTATGCCGATAGTCCAAGCGAATACTGTCTGTGTAAGCATTAACATACTATTCTATTTTTTTCCCATTTGAAACAGAACCTAAATAGCAGAACAAACCCAGCTGCAGATACCAGCCATCAATATCTTTTCATTTCACATTTCACAAATATGGCAGAGCTGCTGTGTTTGTAGTTTTCCACACAGCTGAAAAAGTCAGCACTCAATTACTCACCATCCTTTGGAAGTCTTTTATATGTGCTGGCTTCTGTGAGCTGTAGAGCACCAGCATTCACACTCTAGAAGACTAAATCACTTCCTTCCTCTATCCTAATATATATCAGGATGTCTGTGTCTTTATGGTTCCTGGGTGATAAGCTATCAGCTTTACATCCTCTGCTGATTGTTCTGGAATTCCTTTACAAATAGGTTGAGGAAGCTAAAAAGTTGTTCAAACAGAGAGTGAGAAATGTCTGTGATAAATAATGTCACCTGAATCCTCCGTCACAAAGAAACACTCTTCACCTCTACATCACACTTGAAACCAGCTGTTTATTCTGCGAGGCCTGTGGTACCCTCCATCCTGCAGCTGAGATAGAAAGGGGGAGAGGAGATACTTTGCCAGGGCTTTTGGATAAAGGAAAGTTGCACTGGAAAAGGCTCAAGATCATTTCTGGGGGTGCAACTTGATGCTGCAGATAACTTGATTTAATAGCTAATTGTCCCTGAAAGTGGCATCTCTGTGGCTCTTCCTGCACTCAAGCATGCGCTCACACCACTTTCCTGGCACTGGTGCTCCCCTGTCTGCCTGGAGACAGTCCAGTGAGTCAGGAGCTACTGCCAAGCGGAAAGTGTAAGGAAGAAGGGGAAAGTGGAGTTATGCCTTTTAGCAACAACTAGGTCTTGTTTTCACTTAGCTGTATTATTAATGGCACCCTCGGGGCCTTGAAGAACATGCTGACCCTTGTAAATCCAGCAGTTTGCGTGGCAGAGACTTCTGGGGTGCAGGGTGTTGCTGGATACAGAGAGGATGGATTTTACTCTCCAATTCCAGGCTTGCACTGGTGAGATTTCTCTCATGTGGAGCTAGCAGAATTTGGTCATCCACATGGACTGAGTAACCTAAGCTTGTATGTCCAGTAATGCTCATTTTGATAAGAGGTTCACACCAGTCCAGCTAACAGTGCTGTTTGACCCACTATTGCCTGAGCAGGTGCAAGAAGAACAGAGTGGAAATTGCTGCAGTTTGTTCTGAGCTTGCTTTGATTCAGTGTTGGCCGTTGAAGAATTAGCTTAAATCTAACCGCTGTAAGGTACTTTTATTGTTACACCAGCTCAAAATGTGTGTCCCAGTCTCCAGAGGGATTAAATCCATCATCAACATAGGCCAGCAGCACTTCACTCAGTGTTGAAGGGCAAAGCTAAGCAGGAACACCCTCAGCTTTTGAGGCAGTCCCAAAGGGCATGGCTAGGCTCATGAGGCCATCGCTCTGTGGATCTCAAGGGATTTCCTGAAGGACCGGTGGAGGGACTGTTGGTTGGTTTGCTGGAGTGCACAAGGGTCAGCTTCAGTTGCCTGAATCAACACGTCTGGTGCTAGTTGCAATGCTCTTGAGTAACCTGGACCTCCAGGTAGGGTTTTATTGCCAGTCCCTTCTTGGATATGCCAAGACATCTCAAATGCATGAGACGATGTCTCCTTTTGGACAGCTGTGACTTCTCTGTGACTGACCTGGCTGAAAGGTTTAGCTCCAGGAGGTGTACAGCTGAGAATCAGTCAGAGCAGTGTGAGAAGTTAGTCAACTTTGCAATTCCACTTTTCTCTTCTTATTTCCTCCTGGCTAGATATGACAGCTCCCCACCCAGTATGGTGGCTTCTCAGCATTGTCCTCCTGGGTGTCTGGCTCTCCCCATGCACAGTGTAAAAAAAAACATGTGCCTCCACTACAGTAGTGATTTTCACTGTGGGAGCTGGGCTCCTTAAAGTTTGGTTTACCCATGTGTTTCTGCCTAAGTCATTGCAGGATATGTGACTTCGGTCCTTCTGTAAATTTGCATCCACTACTTAGGTGCTCAGACTTAGTAGCTAGTAGAGAGGATCTTGTGGCACAGCTGAGAAATATGTGAATGCAACCCAAAAGGACCCTAAATCTGACCTTGCTCATGGATGCTTCAGCAGACAGGTAAAGCAGTGGCTAGAGGAGAAACAAATCTGGTCAGAAGGACTTCCTCTGTGTCACGGAGATGAAGGAGCAGCCAAGAGGGAGCTCTGTCACTGCACACGCTGGCACTGAAACCTGCATGAATTGGTCTTCAGGCTCCTGATACATCTTGGTGTTTTGCCCCAGGAATTCAAGGGGTGGTTCAGTATCACTGTAGCCCCTCAGTGTCTCGATTGGAGAACAGAAATATCCCACCGGGTGTGTGTGCTACTGCCTTTCCGATTCAGTCCCTCCCAGAGCTCTCAAAATAGCATATGGAAATGTGTTCTTGCTTTCACATTCATTTTGTTCTGCCTTACACCTGTTAGACTTCACATTTTCCACAAAAAGAAGCAGCCATTGCCTTTTTTCAGAAAATAACTTTTTTTTTCCCCAGAGCTCGCTGAACAGCTTGTGCTCCTGATCAATTTTAAAAAAGCTGTTCACCTAAAACCACGGATAAGTGAATCATATTCAACGAGGTCATCTATTCCCAGCTAAATAAATGACTTTTCTTCCAGGATAATATAATCTTCTGTTTCACAGAGATTAAATTACTGGGTTTAAAAAAACAGGAGTCTTAACCTTTTAAAATATCAAAAGTTTGGGAATTTTCTTTCAACAATCTCACTAGCAGAGCATTCTACCAAGGCAAACCAAGAAATGCTTCTTCTTGGACATCTTCAGAAAACATGTGAAGTGTTCCAGCATTCTGTTAGATAAAGATTCGTGCTGGAGTTGTTTTTTTTCTCTACTGTCCCTAAACTGATCTATTTACTGCCGTGACTGCTACAGCTACAAATGGCTTATGACTTCAAAAAGTCAATTAGGAGACTGGCTTTGAATCTCTCTTCTACCTAACTCCTCTCTGTGGCTGGTGTGTTGCCAAGGGAGCTGCATTGTTTCCTAGTGCAGCAAATAAATAAAGTTAAATTTATATCTTGCTATGTGCTAGAGGAATAGAGACGTAGTTATGTATGCATTACCTTGAATCTAAATCATATAGAGATCCCCACCTCATCTGTCTGCTACAAGGCATGCATAAAAATGTCCCCCTGGAATAGAAATAAAACTGTAAAACTCCATGTCTGTAGCTAGAGATGAGTGAGATGCAGACTTCAGAAGTGGATCCAGATTTCAAATAGCACCCAGATCTGTGTGTGTGTGATCAAAGGTTTTGGTTCTGACCCAACTCTAAATCACCATAACAGCCTGGATAAAATTCTGAATCCATAAATCTCTACCATTTTATACATCCATTTAACCGTATGGGGCTCCTTTCTCAAGCTGGAGCCATGCAAAGAAGGGGAGGATGCCTTGCTGGGCATTGCAAGACATAGGTACAACTCCTCAGATCAGCTGCAGAGCTGTCTTGTGGCCTTGGGTAAACAGTTTAATCCTCTCTGGAATTTCACAAGTGATGGGGCCCAAAGGGGCAGTGGTGAGGCTGATGGTGTCACCACCAGGTGCTGGGAAAGGAGCAGCCATGTGGTGGCACCCTTGGGCATGGGGATGCAGGGTTCAGCCCTCAAGTTGGTGGTTCCTTACAACGAGGGGCATCCTGCCACCCATTAGCAGGCTCTGCAGCGTACCTGGGGCTGATCCAGTATATGGTCTGCAGGAGGAAGGCGAATAGCTGGGCTCATTTCCCCCTTTTTTAGCACAGCTTCTTGTCCTCCTCCAAAATTCACGCTCTTGAAGGCACAAAGAAGAACAACCCACTGTCTTGATATTCCTTCTGTCAGTGGGATAAATGCTTCCTCCACTTCACAAAGTTGGTAGATGGGGGGAAAATATTCTTTAAACTTTGGGGAACTGAGATGTAGGAGTTATGAAGGCACAGATTGACCAGCAGGGGGGAGATGACTGAGATATTTTGAGGATTTAGTCAAAACAATCAGGTGAAGTTTAATGATAATATTATGTGTTTGTTTTGGTGTTTTTTCCTAAGTATTCTTTTTTAATTAAACCTCCTTTCAGCCTTGTTGAAATATTTAGTTTTGTTTTCCAGCTTTCATTTGGGGTAAAATGTTTTGTCCCACACAAATCTCATTTTTAGTACAACAAGCAAACCAAGAAACAACTCTAAGCACAGCTCTCTTAAACAATGTTTGCTTTCTCTTTTACTATATTTACAGTTGCCTTTTTGGTGAGTGCAGGAGTTGAATCAAAGTACCAGCTAACCTTCAGATCAGACAAGGGTATCAGACTTGGGTTTAGTCAAGTTACCCAATTCACTGTGACCAATTATGTTATATCCCCATATATTACATCCTTCTGAAGCACCATGCATGTATTTTGCCTTCTGGAGATGGCCTAAAATTAATGAATGAGCTATGAAAGCATGATCAGGAGTGCTTGTATCTCCCTCAGTGAGAAAAGGACCTTATGTATCACTGTGTAATATGTCATCAGGCTTCACTGAATATTATCCCTCTTAGTCATAAAAAACCATGACTTAGCTCAAATTTAGCATGGCTCTTGAAATCAGCAAGTGATTTTTGTTGTTAGGGCAATGGAGGGGAATGGGGCAGGATGGCAGGAGATAAGTTCTCTCCTTCTTAGGCACTGTCCATCCCCTCTGCATGCTGTTCTCTTTACAGAGGGAATTACTAAAGCTAGGAAGAGGACAAAAACATTCCTTGTCTACATTCAGGGAAAAAGCCTGCATTACCGTTTTTAAGGTGGAGGCATGAAGTGAAAGAAAGCATTGCTTTCAGCATACAACTCTAAATGGGAAAGTTATTTCAGAAGTGTCACATTTTAAAGTGCACTGTTCCACTTCAACCTCCTAAAGCTGTTTCCCATTTTCTGAGTAGAAAAAGAAGCTAAAGGGATGGGGTAAGGGGCATTTAGGATGAGAATTAGAATAAAAATTTGGAAGGCCAGAAAACTTCCAGGTGCTTTTAAAAAAAATTAAAATAAAGAAAACCTTTTAAAATGTTTCTGAGGAATTAGTGCCGGTTCCTGCATGCTTCCAGTTTGACAGAGTCACTATTTTACTGCTTTCAGTCCCGTGCAGAGAAAATCTGAGCTCATGAGCACTTTGTGGAGATGCCATATGGGAAGCTTTGTAAGCCTCTGGCAAATATCTGTATCAAACACACACTTGTGTAGTGCCTTCTGCATGCAAAGCACAAAATGGCAATGAATGGAACCTCCCAGCACCAGCGGGAGGCAACAAATTACCTTCTCCACTTACAGATGGCAAAATTGGACCCACCTGTGTTCCTTGTAGCCTCATCTCTGAGGACGTACTGTAAAATGTTGCTGCTCTAAGCCAGCATTTTGTGTCTGTAGTTAACAAGAGAAGGCTTGGTGGGAGGGATGATAAGCCCAGCACCTGGCTGGGGGGAATATGATCTAGATCAGGCTCCCAGGCCACCCTTCTGCCTAGGACTGTCACCCCACAGCTGGTAAGCATGAATACTCTGCAAAGATACAGGTGCTGGTATTGTATTTATTAGGTAACTCAAGTCTGTATACATTTTAAAACTTCTGTGAGAAATGAAAATGTAAATCAGCTCTGATTGTGTAGCAGCATTGCAGCATCTTTCAGTGCATGGGGGATCTGCTCCTCCTCCCAACACCCCTTATCATCAACTAACTTGCCACATTAATAAGCTTTATCTTGGTGGACCATAGACCTGTCACGGCTCAGAGTGAGGAAGCTGGTCTTCAAGGACCAGTGAGCTGGACAATACCCTTTATGGCATTCACCCAGGGAAGGCACATGCTGCAAAGCAGAAATGTAAATCCGTTTTTCCCAGTCAGACTGTGAAACAGGGTGACTGCTTTCAGGTCCATCCATAATGAAAATGAAAAATGGGAGCATCAGTCTTTCCCTTTCACATATATCTTTTGCACTCAATATTCTCCCTGAGCCTGGAATATTGGCACACCTTTATTGAGCATTAAGATATATTGTACACACCATTAATTCAGCTTTATAATACTGTTACCAAACAAGCAATTACAGCTATCTAAACTGAGCTTCATAGCAGGTAAATATGCAGAAGCATCCTTCATTCACCCTACAGAGTTACTCTGTTCCAGGCTATCCTATCTTCTAATTATTCAGGTGCCATGTAGAATACTATGAATTCTTCCCCATGCACAGCAATTTTTAAGTGTTAAATTTTTCCCAGCCATATCTACGGAGGGGTAGTTGAGATACTGCAACTATTCCTTCTACAGACTCTCATCAATAAGACTGGCCTTCCTCTCAGACGCCATTAATAAATGCTGAATTTATCAGCCCTGTGCACAAGCAAGGAACTCTAACTGCAGGATTGTTTACTGCCTGGAGCATCCACTGATAACAATAGCAGGGATACACTCTTTATGGAGATCTTACATGCAAGCTAGATTATGCATCCATAGCTTAATTTAGCTCCCTTATGCCTAGGCATTATGATACATTTGCTAATTACATTATCACATACGGTGTTTTCCCCATTTAACTCCTGCTTCAGTTGGTACATAGGATGCTCTGTGATGGGCAGCTGTTCAGCAATCCTCTTCTTCCAGCTCTTCCATGTAGGGGCCCTGTGTCACTCCGACTAAGCATCATGCTGCATGAAATGGAGATAATCACTTCTTCCTCATGTGCTCTTCTGAAGCACGAGTCGCTGGGAAATCAGAGCACTTCACAAATGTTATAAAAGTTATCTTTAGAGCTCCCCTGTGACAAAAAGTATTATCCTATTTCAGAGGCATGGCTGAAGCTCATGCAGGTCTTCTATCTACTGCAATACACACCTGAATTTGACCCCCAGCTCTGCCAGAACTTACTCAGCCTCACTTCAGCAATCCAGTCTGGGAAATGAAAAGTGGATACTTGCTTTACAAGGTGAGTGCGTGAAGCCTTCTTCAGAAAAGCTCAGAAATGCAGCGAGCTCTTAACACCCATCCCTGGATGGGCTCCAAACTGTAATTCTCTCTTCCTCTGGCTCCCAGTATAGATCATCTTCCCAGAGGAAAGCCAAAGCAAAGCTGGCAGGTTTTGAGTGGGTTTGTGCGACATCCCACGAACACAGGGAAATGGATAGCCCTATGTGCCATCAGCCAGAAGCAGAGACTTAGCTTGGGAAGTGGAAACCAGTCCAGCTAATTAGTCTAGTAAAACAGTGAGGAAACTGATCAGAGAGCTAAGCAACTATATCTCTGCCTACTCTGCCTGGAGTACATCTGAGGACCAAAGTCCTCCTGGCTGTCCAAGCAAGCACAAGCGCACATGTAAGACCAGCTTGTGCCTCAGCTGTGGGGAGAGGAGAGTGTTTCTGCTGAGGCCGTTCCTATCAGTCCAGTGTTACTGATGTTAATTAAATTCTTTGGCATGTACACCTGCCTGCAAGCCAGAGCTGGCCCAGACTTTATGGCCATAATGTTACATTAATGACTTCAGATGGTAGGTCGTGTCATTAATTTCAGCAAGGTTGTGTGGGTTGCAGCTGTAGGTAGAAGTGATCCTTCCTCTTTCTGTAACCATAGAGGAACTGTGCAGGAACATCCCACAAGGGACAATCAATAGACTGAAACAAATTAAAGCTGGCAGAAGTTATGGTTGTCGACAGAATGGTATTTGTGGTAAGAAGTCTATCAGTTTCAAACAATCTTGGGTTTGAAAGAGTATTTTTTATTGGATTTTCCATGCTTTCCACCTCCAATGAGAAACTTTGTGTATACCAAGCAACATATACAAATACCATGCAAGATGAAAACATTTATTATACACATTTTTAATTGGGCAAAAAAGCCTGAGCACAAGGGAAATATCTTTCTACATAATGACCTGTGGAAGTCAGCGCCATAGGAAGTTATGGAGGACGTAAACATTCAGGTTACAGAGAGCTGGTATTTATACAATAAGCAGCATAAATAATTTTAGAACGGTAAACTGCTTAAAAAGTTAGTGTGGGTGAAGAAAAGCCTGAAACCTCATACTCCGGGTTGAGTGACTAGGTGTCTGGAAAAGCTGTCCTATAAACCTATTTTGTGGAATTTCATGTACCTTTTGAAGTGTCTGCTGCTTCAAACTTGATCCTCTATGGAAACACCTGTATCTCAAGCTGAATAGGATCCATCTCCCTTTGTATCAGACCTATGTAAAATCCCCTTCAGTCTCAATAAACGCAGCAATTTATAATGCCAATGCCAGCTGGCAGCATGAGAACTGACACCACAAAATACAGCAGTAGCTGTGGCTTTTCTTCCTCCAAACTGGTTGTGTCACCTGCAGCTAATCTTTCACGTGGTAGCCTCAAGCTTTTGGTCAAGGACTGGGAGGCGCAGGTTTGATGCCCGTTTCAGTGTAAGTGAGGTTTAAACCTATTGTCTTTAAGAAACTTCTCATTATGGCATAGGCAAGATGAACGGGGAAAAAAGTCTGGATAAAGGGGAAGACAGGTTTACAGGAAAGCTGGGAGCAGGTCCCTCTAGCTCTGCCAGTTGAAATTGTGGAATTGCAAAAGGTAAAATTAATGATCTAGAGAGCAAAATTTCAAGCAAGACCCTGACTCGTCCCCCAGGGAGGTGGGGACTCCGTGCACTGGGCTGCATTCAGGAGTAGTCTTAATGCACTTTTCCATTAATCATTGGATAAAATTGGGAAAAGAGAAAGACCAAGACAGGAAAATGGGGCTTAGAACTGACTCTGGCAAGGTGACGTCCCAAACCAAAGCTCCACATAGCTGGGGCTAGTTATACTGGATAGCATAACTCCTCAGTTCCTTTTTACAAAGGCCATTGAGTTGGCTTTGTGATTAAGGACCTTGCAGGCTCAGAGACAAATGCTCAGTTCTTGTAAATCTTCTTTGCATAGCCTGGTATTAAGGTGTTTTAAATAAAAAATAGATAACTTGCTTATTTGAAAAACTTGATATCTTGTCAACCCCATTAAGTTGTGCTGTAAAAGGGATTTTCTCATGACTCTGGGTTCCTTTGATCCGAAATGCAGCAGAGTGATTAAATTACCACTTCTAGTTTCACTTACTGTCACCACAACCATCTAGTAATTTTTTGCACATAGTTTGTAGGCTGCCACGTGTCAGTACAGGGGGTCTCAGCTCCTGCATGCATAAGGGACACATGCCAGGCACCTGCACAGAGCACCAAGTCCCAAGCAAACAGCGTGGGACTCAGCTTGGTGGACCAGGTGCCAGCAGGTTGTGCCTCAAACCCACCAGGATAACGTGCCCTCAGCACTGCCATTCTGGTACAGAGCACTTTTGATCCCTGGTCTGGCAAAGAAGAGAGAAATTTCCTTTTAGTTCACAGCAAAAGCAGCTGTTGCCCCCTCCCAGCTATGCAGAGTTGGCCTCACATCTCTCTAAAGAAGCAGCCTCCCCTGCAAGCAACCTCTTGATGTTTATTAGCTGTGCAGAAGGAGGCACACACCCTTCCCCATGGGGCTAGGATGAAACCATCTTTCTTGGCTTTGGGGGATGGAAGCACGTTTAAACCTGCCAGCTCTGATGAAGGTCCCTGGGCTGAGTCCCAGCACCTGCATTTAATTTTCCTCCAGTGCAGGTGGGGCCAGTCATATTTTGGAGTCCTTAAAGAGATTGCACTCCCTCCTGTGTTTGCTGGGGTCCACTGGGTTTGGGGACACTGTATCTTGTATGAGGCTTGTGCCAGCTGAGCAAATCCTGGGGTAAGCTGTCAATCACCATTCCACTCCAGGGGGAAAAGGCTGTTTCTTAGTGCATATAATGGTCTGCCTCCTGCTGCGCACCCCTCCAGGTGCCAGAGGGCCACATGTGTAAAAATCAAGGATCTAGGACATTTTGTTGCTTAAGCAAAGTGGCATCATTTTAAGACCTGCCACCTCTCTTCAAGGGATTATGGCAGTCCAGCCTGGAAGTGCCGTGAGCATCCATCGGCTGCATGGGGAACAAGTCTGCTGAAGAATTGTAATGAGTAAAATCCTACTTCAGCTGCTAAACTAACTAAAATACCACTGTAAATGAGGCTTTAAAAGCTATTCAGTTTGTATCACTCTGTGGCTGTTTGCAGGCTAATTCACAAAGGCTTTACCCAACAAATACTACAGCCTAAGCCCCATTTTCATTTACATCCTTGCAATTTCATTGGAGGCCATGGGGTCGTATGCTCCATCACATTGAGTATTACGTGGGAAACGCGCGTGCACACACACACACACACACGTGCGCACAGAGAAAATAATCAAATGAGTCATACTAAAGCAGGACTATTCCCTGCAGTCTCCAGAATTGTGCTGCTAAACCCTGGGATGTAGGGTTTAACAAAGGCTGGAGACCATTATCTCACAGTCTCTAACCACTTGCAATTTGCAGCCGGGGTTTAGCTGTATGAGCGCTGCAGGATTTGGCTACCATTGAACTCTTTTTTTTTTTAAAATGTTGCATTCACTCGAAATCTGACAGAGGCAGGTTTTTGTCAGGAAGCAAATGAATGAGATGCTAGCGTCTTGGTAATACATGGATTGTTCAAAATTCAGATTTACTGTGAATCTGAATTTAAAAAGCATCATTTAATATTTGGCACGTCATTAAAGCAGTACCAATTCCCAATTTTTTTTTTGCATTACACACGTGTGTGTGTTCAATATAATTACACTTCTGTACTGTGTGTACACATTTTTTTGTCATGCATAAATGTGTGGCCTCATGTGGGACCTTTTATTACAATTTATTCAAAACAACAATTAATAGTGTCTTTCCCTTTTATCCTAAATAGCAACATCTAGTCCAAATATACAGTAGTAAGGCAAAATGTTCCTAGGGCAAGCCAATCTCTTTTGGAAAACAGGAAAACTACATAGCTGTTTTATGCACATAAATATTGCTTAAGTGTATAATTACATGTAGGAAATTATTTCAAACACAGAAACACAAGAAGCATCAAATCAAGTGTGATTCAGTAAAGGCAGTCCTTCACTGTGCTTTTCCAGGAGGGAAGCCATCAATCTTAATCTGACATAGTGGTAGTTTCCAGAAATGAAAGAAAAAGCTGAAAGCGGGATTCATTTCCAATAACTTTTTCATCTAAAAATAAGGTCTCTTGCACAAGCTGTTCACCTAGGCTCCCTTGACAATCTGAGAAGCGAGAGAAGAGAACAAGAGGGAAACCCCACCAGGCACTTTGTCCCATCCTATAATAGGGCTGTCAGATGGAGGATTTTCTCCCAAAGCTACCAATTCTGATCACTAGCTAGAGAAACAGAAGACGAAATCCTTTTTTTTTTTTTTTT
>VZTL01078210.1:28383-40085 GCA_013400535.1 Scopus umbretta
TTTTTTAAATGGCTAAACCCATGTGATTAAACCCCACCATGTGATACTTGCCAGCAGCCTCAGAGGGGTACCCATGGAGGGGATCTCAGGCACAGCAACTCAGCTTTTTGCTAGAGGTGAAATATCACTGTCCTTTCTCTGATCCACAGGAAACCCCTTTGAACTCCACTTTTCAGAGTTTCCAAAGGACCTTATTCTTCCACAGGATTTCAGTGGCTTGTGTTTGGAGATCTGGCTTCTGCTGGACTCCTGTCCCGCTGTGTGTCATGGGAGTGCAGCCAGTTGCTCTGCACAAGCCAGATGTGGAATGGCCAAGCAATGTGTTCTGCACCAAATAAGCACTGTCTACCCAAGCTTGTTCCCTGTTGTGCACATCAGCTTTATACAGCTCTAGATTTCTTCAAGCCTAAGTTATTTTCTGCCCCAACTGATCTAAGACACTATTTTTGATCTTTTTTTTCCTGTTTTTATTCTGTTTGGTTTTTTTTTTTCTGTTTATTCCCATGTAGGTTTTTTAATATGTTTCCCTCAAGCCTAAATTATCTATCAGCTGTGCCTTATTTGGGAACTTGTTTGGATTAAGTGCTGAGAACAGATAAGATGGGAGTAGGACCATTTGACCACCACCAAGCACATGCTTCTGATTAGTCCAGCATTACTAAGTACCCTAGTTTTAATATCGTTAGTTATTTAAGCATTATGACAACATATTTGTTTAGTTTCTTGATTTAAACAGAAGCCAAATGAACACGGCAATGGAAATTACACCCCTCCAAAAGTAATCCCAGACCCCTGCCTCTCGGCTATGCTGAGACTGCTTGCATAAACACCCCAGGACAACGCAGTATTGCGAAACCCATGGTACCTGGAAGAGCCTTGCAGAAACACCTTCACGGGCACCCAGCTGGCCAGTCTGGGATGAGACTCTGTGCGTGAGATAGTACAAAAAAAGGAGAGCTAAAACAGTAATATAATATTTTCCTTACTCAAAGGAAGGTATAGAGTCTTGTTTGCTTGTTTTTAAATTGAAGTGTATATCTGCAATCTTCTTAGAGCATGGCTTCTCTAAAAGGTCTTATGTTTTTTTAAGAGGAATGTGGGCTGTGAAGAAATATAAGTTTATTATACACTTGGATGAAAAGATTTCAGTTTCCCAGGTAAAAATGTACAGGTTTTGAAAAACATATTAATATATTATTTATGCTGACAACTTTAACATTCCTTCAGATTTTCACGCCAGAGTATAGGTATGAACACAGTAAGTGGTGCAAGTAATGACAATTCAGGATAGACAGTCAAGGACACTTGATGTCCAAAATTTTCCTCTTCTTTGTTTAGAATAGTCTCCTGCAAACATGAGAATACAGATCTCCGTGGGCTCACCCCACTGAGTCAGCACACCCGTTTGCTGCTGCTCAGTAGGAACTGGGGGCTCTAGGCACTGGGGCATTTCTAGAGGTATTTCTCTCAAAGCCACTAAAGGTGACAGGAGAGAGCTGCGCCATTTCTGGGCCAGATCTTGATGTTTCTGTGCAGCTTGGTGTACACTGAAGATTCCTTTATTTTCCTTTGCACTGGGCATTTTTCAGGCTTTGTGTCATCTAAAAAAATAATTTGCTCTTCTTACATGCTCTGCTTTGGGTCCATCTATGTGGTTCTGCATTTTTAACTGATTAACTGACACAGGAATAACTCCTGTTTGCTACTGCAAGATGTAGGTCCCAATTGTGGACCTATATTGTTCTACACTTGTTATTTCTGAGTCCTTTGTTTTTATTACTTGTAGCCCATACTTAAGGCTTCTTCATGGCAATATATAGGAAGAGTAAGGAAGAGTACTAAAATATTTATTAAAAACAATGTCAGCTGCTTGGAAAATTATTGTGCCATATCCTGGCTGGCAATGTCTGCAATGGATTTGCCACCCTGTCTAGTGAAGAAATAGAGGAGATGTCCTCTGTCACGGCAGCTCTTGCTCCTGCTCGTATCAGTGGCAATGCATCCATGGAAATCACTGGCACAGCAGCATGTTCTTACATTGTAAATACAAACAACCAACGAAACGCCTTACAGTTTTCCACAACGAGTTCATGAGATGCACGTGGCAAATAACTCCTATTAATGGTGAGGAAGCAATGTGTGAAGCTCCAGTGAACTGATGAAAAAATAGACTGAAAAAAATTGGCAACGTTGCAGTCTTGCTTGAGTCGCATACTTAAATATTCGTGTCTTCTGCACTTTCTCAGTGAGAATACATAATGTAATCAGGAATAAAATGCAAATTTCTAGCTGAGGAACGTAACTGTTTTTTTAACAAAAGGAGCCAGAAGTAACTAGTGTGATGTTGTGCTGGGGCTGACAGAAATACCTTTCGTTTACAGCACTAATTACGCTGTGATCTGTTTTTCTGTTGTTTTGGGGTTTTGTTTTGTTACTTTCATCTATTCAGTATTATTGAAACCAGGTCACGTTCAATGTCATTGCAATCGTTCTAACTGTTCTGGGGAAAAACAGTGCTGTTTGTACATACGGCTGAGGGAGGCAAATATGGAGGGTAAAGCAAAAGGAAAAGATGGTGGTCATCTGTAGAAGCTGAAAACTTGCTCTGTGTATACTCCATAAATGTTTTAATATTTAAATATTTAATATTTAGAAGCATCTTTTCTAAGGAGATATTGATGTATGCTATGTTTGGTCTTCAAGATATCACTGTTAGTGTTGTCTATACACATGAAAAAAATTCCCTTTGGTCTGGCGTGTTAACCAAAATGGAAATACCCAGGGATTTGCTCTTAAAGGTAATTGGTGCAACTGTCTGCTCTAAAAGATGTGCCCTTTTCTTCACGCCAACTTCTGCCATCCATTTTTTCTGAGGGTTTATAGGGAATGAAGGAATCCTTTTCAACCCCTTGTTTCACCAGTCTGGGATTATGAAATATACCTTGAAATTAGTATGGGACCCACAGAAAACTGTAGTTGGGGGATCTAAAATGAAGCTCACGATGTTTACTAAGCTTTAGGCACAACATTACCTGATTTAAAAGGGATATTCCTTGTAAAGCACTGGAAGACACTGTCCTCTCTGGCATGCCATTATTTAGCTTGCTCTTACTGTAGTTGCCACTTTCTGATCTAGCATTCCTTTTACATGAGACATTTCTATTGAAGTTAATGAAAGGTGGGGGTGTTTGAGGAAAGGAGTTCTGTTTTCATGTTTTAGCATAAAGATGCAAATTAGGACCAGTATTAAAAAACTAAAGAACATGGATGGAATTGTGAAGCAGAGTTTGTATTGGATAGAAGTAATTTGTTCCAACATATTGAATAAACATTACAAATAAGTCAGGATCTTTATTATACATACTGCTTACTGTTGAATAATCTAGCAAAAAGATAGCTGCTATTATGGAATAGCTATTTTAGTTAGCGCTTTCAGCATCAATTTTGAATTGGATTTAGGAATTTAGGAGAGTGCCCTTCCACGATGTTTGTGCAGAGGTCCTGTGGACAAACTGGGAGGACGCATGCATTAAGATTGGGCGCAGCTCTTTAATAGGAAAAGCAAGATTTAGGTGTCTAACTGTGAGCCCAGTCTCCTGTCGCAGTCAGCAGAGATCTAATTGATGTAGAGAGTGCCTTTGCTCACCCTAAGTGGATGCATCCCAGCTGGCCAGCTGAGATAACCCTCTGGTCTTCAGTTCCCTGAATTACAAACCTGAGTTTAGGTGTCGTAACTGGAACTAAATTCCACTCCCAGAATTATTCTGTCATACGTGTGACCTTATAAATGGGTGACTCGGGGGCTATTTCCAATTGGAAGCTGTGAAATTAAATTAGTACTTTCTACTGTCACAAAATTAGTGCCTACTGTTCCCTCCACATCTGTGGGCTTGAGGCTCTCTGCCTGGTGGTGGCTGCCACGTGGCGCTCTGCCTGGCTGCTGCCACTGTCAGGGTCCCTTCTTTCAGGTGGCTCCTTGCTTGGGCTCCCAACAGGCCCAAGAGGCTGAAAGGAAGCCCCTTTCCATACCACGTCATGTACCGAGTTACTGAGTGTTTTAGAGGTTTTGCAATCTTTGTTTAAAGATTGCATCCAAAGGAAATAGAAGGTCTTGTATTTTATTCTGAAATAGCTCCTAGAGACAAGCCAGACTGAAGTAAATGGAAAAATAAATCATTTGGAGATAAAAAAAAACGTATCTACAAAATCTAATCTGTAAGTGGACTTTGAGACTGAGCTGTTCTTACATGAATTTAGCCAGGAAAGAAAACATGTAAGTCTCAAGGGAGGTGACTAATGTCAGCATTAGTCTGTAGTTTAGGGCCTACAAAAATTATTCTCCATGCTGCTTCTGCCCGAAATGTAGTGATTTAAATATAAATTATATTTATGACAAGCAAGATAAGATGTTAAGTACGGTGAAAGTGAAAGAGAATGAATTGTGATAGTAATATGAGATGGGAAAGAGAAGACCCTGACTCCAAAATTCATTTTCTGAGATAATTTTTACTTCTTTGGTTGCAGAAGAACTTAAAGTTTAGGGAGAAGGTCACTGATAAGTGATGTCAAATTATGGACATGGATCTTCTCATAAGTTAAGGGCAGGCAACTCATTGCTGAAGCACCAGCAGTCTTCCCTGGTGTGTGTTGGAACAAATACGCTCTATCGTCTTTGTTTTGGTTCTATGTATTTACCCTAAGTGTAAGAGCTTCTGGATGGACACAGTATCAGAGCAGCCCTTAGCCTTGCAGATGTCTCAGCAGGCACTGGGGAGATGTCAACTCAACAGTCAAGTAGAAAGTATTGGAGACTTATAATGGAAAACATCACATCTTCTCTGTAATTTTCTTCCATGCCATCCCTTACAAAAACCTCCAAGGTAATTCTTGTATTCCTGCAGCCCTTTTTCGAACCAAAGGGAGTTTTATCTGACTCAGGACTTAGGTCCTCCACTTCCTGCCTAGGGTGAACCCTGACCACACTGAGGCCAAGAGTATACATGTTCCTGATAGTCTCTCCTGACCAGGTAATGTTTCTCCTGGACCACAGAAAATGAGCTAACTGCCTGAATCATGGAGCAAAAGGAGTCTTCCTTCCAAAGGAGTGTTATAAAGTTGGAAACAAGATTATTCACTGGAGAAAATCAGTTCTCCTTTATCCACTACTTTACAGCTAAAATCTATTAGATATAGGTAAATATAGCTAAAACATTAATGGCAAAGTAACATATCTTTTAATCTGTAGATCAGACGTGAATTACATAATAATTACACAGCAATTACAGTAAAATTACTATAGTTCCATGTTATCTGCAACTACTAATCGATGTAGGCTGGTTAGTACATGACAGTGTTATTATAGCATAGACTCAACAGAGTTGGTATATCTGGGGTCTAAAAATACACTAAGTGATCAGAAAGTAATTCAGTCATAGAGACAACCCCCAACTTTTAGAATTGGTGTGTTCAGGGAAGTACAGTCAAAGTCTAATTATAATGTAATTGCAGTACAATTCAAGAGTAGGTTGAAACCACTGCATGATGTAGACTTAAACCAAGGTTTTGCAATGTTAAAAAATGATAATGTAGTTTAAAGACGCAGAAATCTTTATAGTTACATTTACTTCACAGCTAGAGTACAAAATGCTAGTACAAGGAGCTGTTTCCATGTGTCTGGAAAAAATCCCTAAAATCAGTATCCATTCTCTGAGCAATCAACGTACATCTGCAAATTCGGGATTGAAAACCTGCCTGACCACTAAGTGTATATAATTTGTATTTACATTTTTTCCATGTCATGCCATGGTCTCAGAAAGGGAGAACAAAAGCCAAGGAGGATAGCGGCAGACTTCCAGATGAGTTCCAAGGCCTGGGAAAAATACCAAAATAATAACATAAACGTAGAAGTGCCTTATGTGATCTACTGTGTCTCTCAAATAAACTTACACAATGATTTTTCCTTCCAGCCTAAACTTTTGTTTGAACCGTAGCATATAATTTTGTAGAGACATTCACTCATATTTTAAAAGCTGCCAGTGAAGGATCAGTTATTACTTACCCTCCCGGTTGAAACAGATTCTAGGCTGAGTTTGTCTGGCTATGGTTTCCAATCATTGAATTGTGTGTCTTTTTGTATTAGATTGAAGTGTTACCAGCTGTGAAATGTCTTCTGCATTTAGGTTCTGTTACATTGTGATAAAATCACCTCTTGTCCTTTCTTGGGTAATCAAAATAGACAAAAATTTTAGATTTTCTCACTAGAATACACTTCCCAAAGTTGAGCGTTCTTTCCCAGCTCTTTTTTAATTCCCAGATATAGCAGTATAGCATCCCTCATCTCCCCATCTGCAGCATCTCCGGACACCCTGGAGGCAGGAGTAACCAGTGCCTTGGCATTAGTTATCCTGCCCATTGCCCCTGGGCACTGAGCCTGCCCTGCCCTGTCACCGGGGCACAGTAGCAGGAGGGAAAAAACAGAGGTTGGAAACATAGACCATCCACCTGAGAAATAAAACAGGTAGCTCCATCGACACTCACAAGCAATTTTGTATTTTGAAGTAATAAATATCATGTACAACAAAAGTATATTATTTCCTTACGCCTCCTTGGCATTTGTCTGTTTATATGGTGATGGACATGATTTGCTCTTTCAGCTATCATGTTGTTTTGCTTATCTGTTACAGCTCCTAAAAGCCACTGCTACCTCTGATATGACCCCACCTCCCCCTTATAAATTGGATTTATTTTCTCCTGAAGAATGACCTTACATCTGGTTGTGTTGAAACATACATTCAAATGACCCCCCGCCTTTCCAAGTGACCCAGACCTATGACCATCATCTTTTTCTCTCTTCATTGTTTTCTTTTTATTTGCTACAAATTCTATCAGCAATGATTTAATATTTTCTTCAAGATCATTGATAAAGACATTGAATGGGATGAGAGCAGCTCCCTGGAGGCATCTGTTTGAAAAACCCTTAGTGATTGCAAATGCCTTTCTGAGATTTACCAACGGAGCAATCCTTAATCTTTTTAAAATGAGTCTGCATTGATTTTCTTGTACAGCTAAGTTTTATAAGAATGTTATGAAGGACTTGCTTTAATGCCTTATAGAAGTTGGGTAACTGAATCAAATTTGTGATGTCACAAAACTTTTGAGGTAGATTACAAAAATTAAAAAAAAAAAAAGACAGTATTGATTGAATGACTTGTTCTTTTGACTCCTTGGTAATTGTTTTCCCTGCCAGCCTTTCCTGGATTTTATCAGAGACCAATGTCAATCTAAGCTTGTTTGTAACCTTGCAAGTTGGATTTTTTTCCAGTCATTCTAGGATTTATTAGCATTAATTATTCAAAGAGCTCCTTGGCTGCAATTTTTAATTCTTATAGGTGCAAATTATCTGGTCTTGCAGAGTCAAAGCTGTCTGAACGTGACTCAGAAGAAGTGTCCTCTCTGCTGTGCCAGTCCCCGATGGCCGACTCCAGCTGACGTCACCTCAGCTCCTCAGCACCTGGGGAAGTGCTGCTTGAGTACTTCAGCCTTTTGTACTTTGTGATCGATTATCCTGCCAACCCTGTCTAACAGCAGGTTTGTGTTCTTAATGGGACTTCATTTCATTTGCTCCTGATGTATGTAAATAACTCCTCCTGGTTAAACTTACCCTGGCTGGCCAGTGATACCTCTCGTCTCCCTTAGCACTTATTTATATTTCCACATTTCCTTATTTCTGCCCATTGCTATCAGTATCATTTTGCTTTTAATTGTATTTCTACCTCCATTTCATCATTTAATGAAGGGAGGCATTTCCCCTCCAAGGAATTGAGGAGTCTTTGCAAAGATATGGATGATTAGGAGTTGCTGCTCTGTTTTCCACAGAATTTGCTTTCTCTCAACCTGAAATCAAGGAAATATCCACCAGGGCACAGAACTGGGCCTTTCTAAGATGGTGTCTTTTGGGTTCATCGGCTGTGCAGTCAGCTCTGTCCCTGTGGTTCTAGCATTGAATTTCCTGCGGCTTCTCAGCAGGATGAACATGGTGCAGAGCTGCTGCTGCTGCTGGAGGAGGGGCAGAGGTGGAATGGGATCTGGGATGATTCTCTGGGGACCTGGCATCCTCCTCCAGGCCCATGAGAAAGGGAAGGAGAGGCCTCAAGGTGGTAACAGCTTCACAGCTGCTCCTCTGAAGGGCTCCTCACCACCCTACTCCAAAAGCAGCCAGTGCTTATGTGTTTGGAGCCCTTTCCCCTTGGAGGTTTCACCACCAGGGCACGGCAGCATTTCCACCCAGAGCAGCCCACTGCCCTGACCTGCCTGGGCTATAGCAGGTATGGCCCTGTGTTCCCACTGGGATGGCTGGCTACCACAGGCTACAGCAGTGTAGCCACATCAGCTTGTATCCCTGCCTGGTGTGAAAACTCATCCAAGAAGAAGGGCAAATGCCAGGCAATGAGCCCAAACTCACTTTAGTGCTATCATGGGTACATTCATAGGCCCAAGCTATTGCTTATGACCGTCCCGAAGTCAATGTCAAAATGCTCTCTCCTACTCGGTTTTGCTTCATTTTTTTCAGCTTTGGGAAATTGGTGTCTTTGCAGAAGCAATCACATGTACTGTTGGTGTAGACTGTCTGTTAGCCTATAGCAAGTAAATGATCACGAGCACCTGCATCTACATTGACTGACACATTTGTGTTCATACGTAATATGGATTTATTCCCAAGTGTTGTACATTTTGATAGACAAATCAGTAACATTACCAAATTCATTGTCTAGAAAGGATATGTTTGCCTAATAGGTAAATAGGAGGAGATTATGGTATTGTGCAAAGGGTAGATTGTACAGATACTTTGTAAAATGGTATAGTGTATGATGATGTTTGTATATGAAAAGCCAGCAAATGACATTTGAAATTATTCTTAAATAGAATATTACTATAACTACAGAATAAATATTACTATTACTATTCTATTACTATAGAATACCTAGTGGCTGATAGTCTGGCAGAGGATGTCTCAAACAAAAATACTATTTCTATTAAATAGTGTCCAATTTAATACATTTAACTTTACCTGCCAGAGTAAAGTAGTAGATTGTGGTGGGTTGATGCTGGCTGGATGCCAGGTACACACCAAAGCCACTCTATCACTCCCCTTCTCAACTGGACAGGGGAGAGAAAACATAACAAAAGGCTCATGGGTTCAGATAAGGACAAGGAAAGATCACTCATCAGTTGCTGTCATGGGCAAAACAGACTCAACTTGGGGAAAATCAGTTTAATTTATTGCCAATCAAAACAGACTATGGTAATGAGAAATAAAACCAAATCTTAAAACACCATCCCCCCACCCCTCCCTTCTTCCTGGGCTCAACTTCACTCCTGATTTTCTCTACCTCCTCCCCCCGAGTGGAACAGGGGGACGGGGAATGGGGCTTGTGGTCAGTTCATCACACAGTATCTCTGCTCATCCTTCCTCCTCAGGGGAGGACACCTCACATTCTTCCCCTGCTCCACCATGGCGTCCCTCCCACAGGACACAGTCCTCCATGAACTTCTCCAATGTGAGTCCTTCCCACAGGCTGCGCTTCTTCACAAACTGCTCCAGCGTNGTCTTTTAATAAATTCTTTGGGTATTATAAGCAAGTGTTCATAAATATTAGTTTCCAAAAAATCTGAAAAGATACAGCAGTTTAGTCTTAGTGACACAGATCTTAGCGCGGTCTAATTTTTCCAGTTTCTTTAGCCCTGAGTGCTGATAGCAAATTTACCCTGGGGTCCAGGGGAGACAGAGACCCACCATGTGCACAGCTGGGTGCAGTGGATGATAAATACTGTATAGGAGTATATATAATATTGTATAATAATAATAATATATATAACATATATAATACATAATATTATATATAATATAATATATATAACATATATAATACTGTATAGGAGTATAGGAGGGCAGGCCATGCTGCTGGGCAGCTCTCCCACCATTGCAAGTATTATGGAAACTGGCTCAAATATAAAAAAATGGCAAACCCTTTATATCAGGCATGGGGCAGTGTAGCTTGCATGCAAGATATATCCCTAAGAGAAGTTTTTCTCTTAAGTGGATTCTTAGTTACTACTAGGATCAACTTAGGATAAACGATGAATGTTTGTAACCTGGAATATTATTTAGGAAATATCATCTAAACTGTTCTGAGTTTACCGGTAAGCCAGTAGCTCAAAGTAGCACACACAAGCTCGGGGTAGCAGAAGCTTGCACAATTACAAGACCTTAAACCAATGCGTAATGTTTCAGTTCTGCTTTCTGCTCAGATCCATAAGGGACCACTAAGGAGATACCAAGATTATGCATAGACACTGTGGTAATTCAAAGAAATTTGCTTTAAAATACCATAACTTAAAGAAGGCAGTTTTATTACCAATGAGTATCATCTGAGAGACTAACATGCACTTTTATGCAAAGATCAGTCAGTTGCATTTACAACAAAGCAGAGCAAACCAAATCCAGACTGAAGGGGATTTGTTAGCAACTTTAGATTTTGTTTAAATTTCCCCATAGGATATCAGAACCATATGTGGAAATAAAATCCATGTATAAAACCGCATATTCCTGTGCAGTTTATCAGATACTTGACATCTCAATCAACATACTAATGTACTTCCTGAGACACCTCTTAAGCATCTGCAAATATTTCCTTTTGATTGCTTTTGTTTTCTTCCTGTGAAAGAAATCTTCCTCTTCTGGCTGTTCTCATGAGCATGTAACCCTCCCTGCCTGTCCTTGGCTCAGGGCTAGCCAAGCACAGTCCTATCTTCCTAGAGATGTGGTGACTCAGAAATTTGTCTTCTGATTGCCTCATGCTGGGAGTGTCCAGCTTCTCAGGAGAATCTCCTTTGGCTTTTAGCCTTGGGACTTAAACACGGGAAAAGTATTTTAGAACAGTTGAAGAGTTATTTCATGTCTTTGTTCTCAGGTCTTTTTTTTTTTTTTGACAGAATAGATGCCATTCAACCTATAATAACAACAACAACAACAAAGTCTACGATCTGACTTGAGGTCTCCCTAAGTACATTAATGTCAATAACTGAGGAGAGAGTCTGTTCTCCAGCCATGTTTCTGTAAGAAAACTCTCTTTCTCCCCCTGACTCCTGGGCATGGTGACTTCATCCATTCTGCCTTCTGGAAATGGTTCCTGGCTTGTGTATTACCCAAACTGTGCTTGGACGTTGTCCAGGAAAGTACCACTTGGCATGGGTCAAATCCATGCTGGGTAGTGTGTTACTCCATCTACTCAGTTAAATAAGATGATGATCACAGGCCAATGCACTATCTGTCAACCTGCTTTGTTTGCTAGAATAGGCAGAGCCCCCAAATCCCATCAGTAGGCATTTCCAGGAAGCTATTCGGAGCATCTTGTCCAACAGCTTGCTGGAGGAGCTGGGTGGAGAGATGTAGTGTGTTTATAGGAGGAATAAAGAGCCTAGCCGTGCCAGCACTCGGCACTGCTCTGCTACCTCAACTGTTCTGGGGCTTGCAGAGGAGCATGCAGAAATCCTGGACAGCAGGGTAGAGGTTTTGTTACCTCTCATTTGGGGTGAGCATTGATGCATATGATCACCATGCTAACGTGTAGATAAAAAAAACTTTGTGTTACGGCATAATGTTTTCCTTATATATCTTCCTCTCTCTCTCTCCACACCCCCCC
>VZTL01078210.1:40123-52511 GCA_013400535.1 Scopus umbretta
CTTCCATCTGTCTCTAGACGTCTCTTACAAGGGCTGGAGTGCCACAGATTTTGAACACTGACAGTTCCCAAGCTTGCAGAATACCAGGAATTTACTCAGACCTATTGGTACAACACATCCTTTCCCTGCCAAGGTAGCCACACACTAACAAAATGACAAAGCGAGCTATTCAGATGGTGAAAAGTCTCCTAAACATAACAGAGCTCTTCATTTGGCCCCACTGGAGCTCAGAAAGACTCCACAAGCTGGGCTGACTAAGTCAGCACAAACACTAATGAGCAGCTGACGAAGACTGCTGTCCCCAGACAGCTCAGATCCTCAAGTCTAAGAAAATGCCACTCCTACTGGTACAGTGAAGGCAAACAAAACATCACATGTATGAACAGACTGTGAGCCAGGCAACTGGCCTAAGAACAGCCTAAGCTCGTCTCTCCCACTGGAGGGAGAGTGTGCAGCTCTCACTTAGCTTTTACTCGTTTCGCTTCCTGGGGCCACTCTCTCTCCATGCACCAGGGATGTATGCTTTGACACTTCTATCTGGCCACAATCTGTATACCTTTGGCTCCTGATGCCTCCTGGGCCCAGGGTCCTTTGGTCTGCTGCTCCTTCACAGCCCTCAGACCTTGGGGACCTGAGCCCTAAGTGTCCTAAACCCAAAGGACCCTTCAAGATATACAAGTTGCTGAAGCTCACCTCTTCCCAGAGTGGTAAATTCTGTGGACCCTTTGATTTACAGTTTATTGGTCCAGAGTCAGAATGAAATGTGAAGATAGAGCAAAACTGACTCTACAAGAGTGACTCATAACTTTAGGCAGCATGGGAAGGATCCAGCTTCCCACAGAATTTATGTCTGTATCAGAGGTGTGTCTTTTTCCTTGCTCTTTCCCTAGTCCCTCAGTTTAAACCAAAATCTCTCAGGATCTCAGAGGATCCTTACTCAGCCTGTCCCCTGATCCCCATCCCCACCTTGTTAACTCTGAGCCACTGCATTTGGTTGGACATGGAAAACAAAGGAGAAGAGAGAAAACAGAGAGTTTGTGTTTTGACATATGTTCCCTGGCGGGTCTTAGCAGGCCATCCCTGCAGCAGGGAGAGCAATGGGGATGTCACACCAAGCTGGAGGTGAAAGATCCCAGTTACTTGCTTGATACTGGAGGAAAGAGACGCGAGTGCAGGTTGCTGGAGGAGCAGATGGGGCCAGGTGAGAGCTGGTGCTGGAGCCAGCCACTGAGTGCAGGTGGTGGTCCAGCTCATGTTCAAGCAGGGCTTGGCTCTGGCTGCAGCACCATCAGCCTGGCCCTGGAGTGAACCACGGCAATGGCTGTGCCTGGAGAAATGCAGCCAAGGACCTACAGCTCTGACAAACTGGAGCTGACTGAAGCCCAAGTTTTCTAACATAGGCTGGCCCAGCAGTCCTACTGATCTCAAATACCTGTGGGCTCTGGGCCTTGGTGGCCAAAAGGGGTCCTGGTGAGAATAGGTTTTCAGGAGCAGCTTGGACATCCTGGGTGCCAGCTGAGCATTCCTCTTACAGCCTCTTGGTGTCTGGGTACAAAGCAGCTGCCTAGCAAATAATTTACAAGTTCTAGCCCTAATTACACTCCTGGCAAATGCCATGTTAAGGTAAGCTGCTGCAGGAGCTGGATTTCTAGAAGAAAACTAGCAAGGTTAATTTCAACTCTTTCCAGATAAATAGTGAGCATGGATAATAATTCAAACATTTCAGTGAGCTAGACCGGGACATCTGAACTGCGCAAGGGCATCCAAGGCAGTGGTGCTGATGGAGATGTCACATCTTTTTGTGGTTTGGGAGCAACACTAGGAGGCTGCATTGCTGAAGCAGAAGAATATTGGTTTCTGTTGGTGCTGCTATCACACCTGAGAGAAAGAGGTGCTTCGTAGTGACAATTATGAAAGCAGGATAGGCAAAAAATAATTGTTTTGCTGTTCTTCAAGCTTCTAGAATGGCCTGATAGGAAAAAAAATTCTTGTTTGAAGATACCATAACAATCTTCCTGCTATTTTGTGCAGGAAAAATAATCAGTTTATCAGTTTTTGTTCAGCATGTTCACAACTAGCTGGAAATAAGGAGAAGAAAACAATTCTTACAAGCATTTCTGTATTTTCAGGAGGTTCTTTTTTCAATACCTACCCATTATGAAATTGGAAAAAGGATCTTTCTAAAACTCCAGAAATGAAAAGTGAAATTGGCTTTAAAGCATATATAATTAAAATGCTCTAGATCTTCAACAGTTTAAAATCACGGGATTTGCATTTAATGTTTCAAAAAGATTAATATTATCTTGCATTTTGTGATGGCATGTTTAGTCAACACCATCCTCTGCAGTGTAATGAGAAAGGGCTTTCAAACACTGAGGCAGGAAACTTGCACTCAGTTTCTCTCAAATGGCATTTAGATAGTATTCAGTAAAAGAATGTGTCTAGTTAAGATATATACGTACACATGTGGCTGTAAGCACATCTAGGTAAGATATGTCTTAGCTAGATATACATTTTTACATACATTTATAAATGATATGTAAAAGATAAAGAAGGAACAAACCAAAAGAAATTATTTAGGAAGCATGCAAGCAGTGAAATTTTGGTGTTGATGTTAAAAACTTGCCTATTGCTTTACAAAACGTCTGAATGGATGTCTATAGTGATGTGGTCCTTGGTCCTTTCGCGGTCCCTCCATGCTGCTTAGTCCTGGTGCACAAGCAGAGAAGCAGCATGGCTTGGTGGGTGGAGACCAGGCTGGGACCTCAGTTCAGCTCAGCTCAGCTCAGCTTCTCTTCTGCTGTGTGACTTCAGCCCTTCCACTTATTCTTCCAGTGGGAGCAGAGTATTCACAGTATCTCCTTTTAAATGTTAACTAATTTGGGCTCTGAACTGTGTTCTGGGGGATCTCACCTCCCTCTTCATTAGCCAGATATGAAGCCTAGGCCTGAAATGGGATGATGAGATTTGTAGCTTTATGTACTTTATTAGTAACTTTATGTATAAAATGGCAGTATGGCAGTATTGCTACTAATTTGCTTTATAAAGTGCTTTTTATTTCTAAGAGAAAAAGTAGCTATTATTATTTGTAATTACTATTAAAGGGGGTAAGGTCCAAAACTTCATATTTCATTTAGTAAATGCAGGAACCACAAGGCTATTGCAAATATGAGGAAGTACTGTATATTTATCTAACTTACAATAGGCAAATTTTGAAAGGGCACCATTGCATAAAGGCCCACAGGAGGGAGGAAAGAGCACACATACTTAAGCCCTGACAAGAGAAAGACATGATATGTCTGAGCAAACTGATGGAGATGTTAAAACTCAGAAGCCCCACAGACATCTACTGGCTTGAACATGCAACGGGCAGCTATCACCGAGCTATGCTCTCATGTGGTTCTCAGCTGTTGCTTGCCTGTATTGTCTAATTCCAGCATGCTTCCTTGGTGTTACTCCTACATGAACTGGCAGTGTTGTCAGAGGCAATCTTGTCAGTGCACTGCAGACCACTTTTTCTCTCGTGAAGAGGAAGTTAATTTGAAGGATCTTGTTGCTCAAAATAAAAATGCAGGTTTCATCCACACAAAGCTTTGTATTTTGTATTGGGAGCACTGGAACTGTGCAAAGGAATATTCTTTCAGCCATGAAAAGAAAATCAAGTAGGAGGAGGGTGCTTCCTTTCACTCTAAGGTGATGAGGTCCACAAGCAAGTCCAATGGATACTCCCAAGATTCAGGGATAACAGTATTAAAATGCCATATTTCTCCAGCTGTCACAGAAACCAGTATGACAAAAAGCAGGTTGGCAAACCCGTCCTGGTTTTGGCTCACATGGCCTCTCAGCAGAAAGCTGAAGTAGGGTATAATTAATTATCAGGGATAAACAAGCTCTTGCAGTCTGCTTTTGATGTGGATCATTTGCTTTAAACAAGATTTTGAATTTCTGATAATGATGCAGAAGGGTTACCCTCTCCCATTTCTCTGTTCCTACATGATGGATAGAAGCACCTCTTTTTGTACCGTCCTCTAACCAGAGTGGTATGCACCTTGGCTCCTGTCCTGAAATAAACTCCACTAAAAAGACTGTAAAAATCCTGACTGAAAATGACTTATGTCTTTTAGTTGTGTTCATAAAAATCCCTTCCTATGCATTTCTCTTTGCCATTCCCAGGGATGTGCCTGGCAGCAGAGATGCTGCAAACCTTGGTGCTCCTCTCAGGGAGGAGAAGCAAAGTAGGAGCTGCAAGCTGTGGGAGCCTGTGCAGCACTCAGCAGCAGTGTGGGGATCCTCCATCACTCTCCCTCAGCCTCTGGCCCCCTGTGGCTTGTGCTGCTGCCCAAGAGTGATATCTGGTCATGGTTCTTACTGCTACTTGCAACCAACCCTAGCAGGAGCTGTGAAGTCTGTCTTTACGATACCTGGGAATTTTGCCCATGGACATCTTCCCTCCATGATCCTCCCCATGGCAACTTCTGCAGCACATTCACAAGTTAGTTCACATGTTGGTGGTCTTTGAGTGAGTGAGAGCAGCAGCTGAAACAGAGCTTGAGGAGACTTTACTTGTCATTCCTGGCAAGGGACTCCTGTCCTTAGCAGATATCCCCATGGTCAGAAAGACCTGGCCCTTCTTTCTGGAAACTGAGTCCAAACTCCAGAGAGCAGTACTGTGCCTTTAGTCTTTTGCTTTTACTTGGGACTTTGGGTTGACTGGTAGTGGAAGGAAAAGCCAGCTGTAAAAGTTTCTAAACCTCTTCTTTTTTCTTGCCACAACTCCAAGATGCCAGTGAGACTGCAGCCCTGCATCTGCATACAGACCTCTCAGTCCTCCCATTAGCTTCCTGTGCTGTGTACGTTAGTGTACAGGTGCTTCGGAGAGGCACCCCGACCTGCTCCCTTCCCTGGCAAAGTGTGAGAACTTTCCCCCACAGTACAGTCCTGTAGGGACTCCCTTTTCCTTTGAGGTGGTGACTTGACTTTTCAGAGGAGGCTCTGTTCCTGTGGCTCACACTGCAGGTGTCTTCCCTGTCGATGATGTTAGTGAAGACCTATAGCAAAACTGCACAGCCACCCAAAATGGGGAGCAAAAGAAAAGGGAAGCATATAGGTAGGGGAATGACTAGGCCGTAGATCCACATGGTATTTCGCAGCCCTCAGAACTATTGACATTTTCATTGATAAATAAGATTAATTGACATGAAGGTTTGGAGACTTCATTATGAAATATTTAAGCATACACATTAGTTCAGTCAATGGAAATTCAGCCAGAAGGGTGAGATTTCCTCAGCACCAGCAGCAGCAGTCCAGACGCTGGTTTTGCACTGCTTTTGGAAGACCAGGATGCAGCAGCCTGTTTCATTTTGCTGGCACATGGACTTGGAACTCACCTTACAGCAAAAGGCAAGGCTCTTCACTGCTTTCTGGAGGTACATGCTGCACCTGGAGGAGGCACAAGCTCCATGTTTTCTATCTCAAGAAAACTCAATACAACTCTGATGGATAAGAAGTAACAACTTGGGATAACATGCCTGTAGGCCCGAAGAGGCTGATATTAAATACAAACTTTTAAATCACTGTAAAACAATTCTTTGTATATTTTTTAGTCTTTGCACTGGCAAATAGCCATGTTTTTGGGGTAGTGGACAGCTGCCCTTTGTCTATAACTTTCATTATCTTTATATCAAAGGACATGTTTCATGGCATTGATAAAATTCCCCTCACTTCCTATGAAACAGAGCCCTAAAACTGAAGCCTGCAAACAAGCAATCCATTTGTAGTTGTTCTTTAACCCAGGAGTGACTCTCCTGGAGCCCACCTTACCTCAGGGCTTGCTTTTCAGATGAAAAAAAATACCAAAACAGATTGAGAAATACCCACACTGTTCAGAACAAAAGAAATAAGTCAAATGCAGCAATGTACTGAAGTGCCTAAAAAAAAACCCAACTTGTGAGGCAGCCTCTGACTCCGAGCCTATAACTCTGCCCTTTGGACATATCTCTGCCATCCATGGGATGCACAGCAACAACATGCAATTCCAGGAGGACATAGCTGCATTAAGGCGGGAGGAAAACAAACAGAGAGAAGCCTGTTGGGCAGCCTCCCATGTGCTACTGGGAATCCTTCAGCAGCGTGCCAAAACACCTTTCGGGAAGGTACAACGCTGTAATGAATATGCCAACCGCTTGTGACAACTGTGTCATTCAGAGCTTTGACTTTCAAAACTCCCAGATCTTATTTTCTGTAATATGTTTGCCTTGTGGATAGGATTGAACCTAGCAGTGCTCCGTGGCCTTCAGTGGGACCAAATAATTGTAAAAAAAAAAATGTCATCAAGATAATCTTCTCCATTTTTATCACTTCCTTTTCATTTTTACCTCTGGTTAACTCCCTCTTCAAATACAGAGATGGCAAATTAACTAAGTTAAGTGATTAAATCAAAGATCATCATGTCGCAGACAAATCATGCTCTATGAAACTTCTTCAGTCTGCAAATCACAGCCTACCCTCTAGCAATTGGTGTCTGCTAATGTAAAGCCACTCAGTCTGATTAAATGTGACTTTGAGCAGTGGGCGGTTTTGTGCTTGTCTTTATGCGTAAAGGTAAATGTCAGCAAAATGAATGGAGCTTTGGGTGTTACTTATGTATTTGACGAACCCCTTATATTCTCCCTACCAAGTGTACTGTAAGCGCTTGACTAGATTTATCAGCTGCTTTATAAGGAGCAGCAAGAAACCCAGATTAAAGGTTGCTAAGTTACAAACCAGTTAAGACATAGGCGTATTTCCAAATTTATACAAACACTATGCCTAAATTCAAGAGAAGCATAAGAAGTGGTCTGAGCTCAAGAATAGGTTAGCGTGCAAGATGGATTTCCCTCTCTCTATTTCTCTGCACGGCTTTACTTCCAGTGATATTTCAAAGGGGCATTACAGCATTCAGAACCTATTACAACATGCCAAGTATGAGAGAAATAATGCCTAATACCCAGCATGGGGGCTTTTTAATGGTGATACAAATATTATGCAGCATTTCCCTCCCCAAGTCAAGCTGTGCTTGCCTTGAACACAATCCTCCTACAAATACAAACATGTACATCCTGGGCGCACAGGCCCTTGTTACAATGGGGACAAAGTAGAACTGCCTTCACACACAGATAACATAGACGTTAATCCGATGATTGAAGAAATGGGATTTTGAACTGTGCAAATTCCAGTTCAAAGGAGGGATCCTTCTCAGTATAGATGTCTTTGTTATCGGCCCATGTTTAGCTAATAAATGGTTTATTAAAAATGGCACAGCTGTGAGTGGCTTACATACATATTATTGGGTTTGGAGAGGTCCAAATTTGCAGCTTACAGCACTGGAGAAGCTGTTAGGAGATGCTTGCATGCACCACACAAGGAAGCGTTGCACGGAGAGATGGAGTTTTTCTATAGGCAACACATTTTCAGCCTACTTAAATTCCTAGGCTTTATTTTTTTCTCATAGTATTAGTAGGCATCATCACAGATGGCTGTGTTCTGAGATCTCTGTGTTTTCCAGTGAGGGAAAAGCTGCTGAAGCGTTCCGCCCTCGGAGTAGAGGTGGGGCCCTTTGGCGTGAGCGCAGGTGTGCTGCCAGGTACCCTGTGGCTGTGAACCCAGTGAGTTTCCCTGTGAAAATGTGTGCTACGGAGTCATACCGTAGGAGAGAGCAAACTGTCTGTTTTAAATTATCTGGTGGAGAAATAGCTCTATATTTTGCAGGCCACCTTTTGCTTTCAGAAAGGCTAACCAGAAACATTTATCAGATGATTACCTCCATGTATCTAGTTTTGTTCAGGGAAAAAAAAAATCAGAAAACTTTAATTGAATCCCACTTACATATGGCTTGATGGCTAGAAAAGTCTCCAGAAGGGGCTGGCTAGCTGGACTTGCAGGACTTTTGCCCGCAGGACTTTTTCGCATGCCATTCCTTATGTGGGTGCAGGGGCCAGCAAAATGAGGCAGTGAGTTCTGCTGCACCATATTGATGCCTCCAGGGGATTTCCAGAGAAAAGGTCAGCTAGGGCTTCTGGCTTCATTCTGGTAGTTAAACACAGAATAATCACCTGGCTTCCAGACCATGGACACCCCTCCGTCTGGCTTTATCATCACTTGGAGCTCTGCAGCATAATGTCTTAATAAAGTAGAAAGTTGTAGGTGGGCTGCACTTTCTTCTTCTTCTTTTTATTTTTTTTAAAAAAAAGCTTTTTAATTTACATGACATGAAAGAATAACAAAATCCAAACTGAATCCCATCCTTTCTTCTATTTAATTACTAGCTCTTGTGTTTTCAGGCAGTTTTAAGGTATGGGTAATTATCATGAGAGGAGTTAGGAAGCATGAAATAGGGCTTTTTTTCTAGCTGGGAGCCAAAAGGGTGCTTCAAAAGCCTTGGTGGGCCAGACTGTAAAACACGCCTTAATGTTATTCTTTTATAACAAGAAGAAAAATAGCATGGCTCTAGATCATCTAACAGAAGCTACGGGCATTACTTGGCCTATGAGCTGTCTGTGCCCCTGTCTGCTAGCCAGACAGAGAGTACCAGAGACCAAAGTCCTGTGTTTTGGGCATTGATTTAAGTCCAGCCTTGTCACAGGTACTAAATTTACATCAGCTTCCAGCTACAACAACAGAAATAATCATTAGAAACAGTGTGATTTAATTTGGAAATGCTTTTTCCAGTTACACTTCAGAATTTTTCCTTCTTTTTACAGATCAGTCTTATCATGCTCTGTAAAGATGCACTTCCCATCAGTTTTTTTATTTTCTTTGACTTGAAGCCTGTCTCCCTTTTTAGTTCTGAGAATTATGCCCCAGAGACAATGACACCTGGTGGTTCCTCTCTATGGGTAAGACCACTGCATCTGCACCAAGGAGTTCACCATATGGTACGCATTTGATCCTTGCTGCTCTGAGCAAAGTCAGAATTTGTACTTAGTGCTGCAGTCAAATTGATAATGTTTTGTAATCATAGAATCATAGAATGGTTTGAATTGGAAGGGATCTTAAAGAGCATCTAGTTCCAACCCCCCTGCCATGGGCAGGGACACCTTCCACTAGACCAGGTTGCTCAAAGCCCAATCCAACCTGGCCTTGAACACTGCCAGGGATGAGGCATCCACAATTTCATAATCACTGTTAGGAGTTTTTTGTAGACACACACTCCACATCTTCCTACTGTTCCTTGCTCAAGGCAAGATACCACCCTGAGAACATCCAGTAGAAATGAACCCTGCTGCAAGATTAAGTTCTGGACTGAGCTTTTGAGTGATTAACATTATAGCTAGGTGCTCTGTTTTTTCTTCGTCTATTTGCCAACAGCTTAATCTTTCCCTGCCTGTCAGCTCTCGACTGTAAAATCCTTCAAAACATGCTCCTAAAGATCTCAGTCATACCAACAACCAGTGCCACTGTTTTAATCATTTTAACTCTCTTTTGCGCATCTGCAGTGGTGAGCAGATGAGAGAGCAGCCTGAATAATGAGTTTAAAGGGCTTTTCTATAGTCATCCCTTGATTTTATTACATTACCTGAGTTTGATTCTCTTTTTTTTAGGAAGGAGGTAATATGGCATTAACTGATATTCCTGTTCTTAACCAAGCCAGTGGAAATTCCTTCAAAAATATATGGAAACTAAGTCCTGCAATTTTTATTTCACTCGTACATGGAAGCCAAACCCCAAACCAGTGATGTCATTGGCCTTGAAAGAGGTGCTGGCTGAACAGATGATACTCATCTTTTCTGCTCTTCAAGTTGTGACACAGATCTCACAGTCCTTTTTAGAGCAAACTACCTGTTGATTGCAATGGGAGTTTTGCCTGAGGTATCAAATCCTGGATGTCTATGCAGTGAACCTATGTCACACTAACTACAGAGGCCACATGCCAAAGAATTTTTGTCAGACCTTTGCATTTAAATTTGTGAGTTCTGGTCAATAAAAGAAAATATGCTTTCATTAGTGTATGGGGGGCTGGTTTATATTTAGAACTTTATTTGGAGATTATCATCTAGGTACAACTTCTCCTTCTAAATGGGAGCGCTGTCATTTGTGGCTCCTGCTGTTCTCTGAAGATTACAAAAAGGTAAACATCATGGTACCTTGCAGGGGGACTAGGAAAGAGAGTTTCAGAACATCTCTGTATTTATTTATCTATATATCTATCAATCTGTCTGTCTAGGTGCCCATTCACAAATACTCAAAAATTCATTCATATGACTGTCATTTGGTCAAGACCCCTCACCCAGAGTAGGGTCCAGGTGAGTTGTAACATACCCAGAGGAGTTTTGAATACCAAGGAAATAAAGCATTTCATAGCCTGTCTGGGTTGCTGTTGTAATATTTGAACACCATGATAAATCTTTTTTCTACTTTAGAAATAGATATTTCCTTTGCTGCAGCACATCGCCTTTTGTGGTTTCATTAGGTACCTCCAAGAATTGTCTGTCCCTATCTTCTTTCTGCCCTCCCATTGTGTAGTTAAAGGTCTCTTTTTTCTTTTTTTTTTTCCCCTTCTTCTTTCTTCTGCCAGATTTTCCTCTTGGGAAAAAAGATGTAATCCCTTCCTGTCTTAGTCCCCTTTTGATAGCCTTTACCCTTAGCAGTGGCCATGTAGAAGTACCTGGACTTCAGTGAATAATGGAGCCCAAATTTAGTCACAGGACCCTACCTTACCAGGCCAATTATTCTTAAATTACTTCTTTACATTTTACTTTTTGCAATTCTCCCTCATCCTTCTAAAATAACCCAGAAGCTTTTAAACCTCCAAAGGAGCAGCATAGTAAAGTGTTAAAACAACAGTGGCCTTTAAAGTTCCTTCCCTTCATAGTCATCTTCTCTTTCCTGCTCCCTGGAAAAATGAAGGCTTTGTGAAGGATGGAATCCCATGGGAAAACTTATGCAGGGATTATGACAACAAATATAATTGGGCAGTCACTGCCTCTTCTGAAGTGAGGTCTGCACTAGAGCTTTTTGTAAATCCCATAAAGACCAAAGTCATTTGGGGCTGGATTGATTTTGATTAACTGTGCTTGTCTAGCTTGAATTTGATGCCCAAAGTTCAGTCACCTAGGGTCTTTTCTAATTCACGGCCTTACTGGTGAGTCAGTCATCCTGCAGGTTACCTTCCTTTTCCATTGATTGCATAGCAAACAAGCTGAGATGAGATGTGCCATTTTTAGGCAGCTAACTTTAGAAGAGATGAATCACACCTCACTAGTGTGGTGGCTTCTTCCTATTATGAGTCCTGTACGAGTGAATCCCTGCATCCCTTAAATTACCCCTGTAAATTAACTGGCTTTTATGAGGTTCCCTGGCCTGGATGCAAAACTCAAGTGAGTGAGTGATGTCAGATGTTACCCACATGGGACCAAATAAAAATGCATGCTTATGGAACAAGAGCAATACTTCACACCCAAAGCCCCCTATCTAAACATACTCATATCAAGATTTTATTTATGATTTATTATATCTTCAGAAAATCTCACAGTAGTTTATAAATTACACTGTAGAAGATTACAGTGTGTGCTCTCTAACCTAAACACTGTGATTTACAGAAAGGTTGGAACTTATTACAGAAAACAGAGCTGAATGGAAGAGGAGAACAAGGTCCACAACTAAGGAAAAGGAGCAGGAATTAGGATGCATCTTTCCAGCTTTATCTGTGATAAAGCCGCAGAGATGAAGCACAGCTCTGTTCCGTTTTCATGCAATTGTATTCACCAGCAGCAGAAGTAACAGCAGTGTTTTCAAAGGTACATGAGAAATTCCAAAAGACTTTATGTTTTAAAGATGCCAAACCAGATAATTCAAATCAGTATAAGCTGTGGCAATACAGATATACAGTGTCTGAGACCCGTAGAGGTATAGAATTTTTAGACTCACTGTAAATGGGGAAAAGAGACTTTCACTATATATTTCTAGTCTGTCTAATTTTCAAAGAAAGGTACATTTTCATACTCTGCCTACATACTCATATGACATTTGTTATGTATCTGTTGAAAACAAAGAAGCCACATGCAGACACACAGACACCCCCCACCCCCAGACCTGCCCCCCTGAGCTATGGCGTGGGAGCTGCAGCCTACCAGCAGTTCCCTGGGGGGGGGGGCTTTAATAGGGAGATGCCGGGGTTGGCCGCTGTATCTGCGGCACACATGCATTCATGGAGAATCCATGCATAATCAGGCCAGCAGGGACATCAGAAAGCCAAAACCACCACGTAGCATCTCCATAACAATATCTAAGTCTGCGCTGGTTGCTAATATAATTCTGCAGATGGAGAACCACAAGGGCTCGGGACCAGTGAGGAATCTGGGATAACTGGAAGCTAAAAAGAAAAAAAAAAAAAAAAAAAAAAAAAAAAAAA
>VZTL01078210.1:52518-64369 GCA_013400535.1 Scopus umbretta
AAAAAAAAAAAAACAGAACAAAAATCTCAAACATGAGAGATTTAAGCCAAGTTTATGTGAGGAATACAAGGCTGAAATGGGTCTGTTCAGTAACAGACAAATTGAGTCAAAGGTTTAAATTCAACCCAGAAATAAAAACCCATCATGTTTCCTGGTAATACACACTCGCCAGGCAAGCAGCAATGATTCTCTGCTTGCTGATGGAGCAAACAGATAGGAGAGTGAAAAAATCTGGGCTCTCTGGAGCTCAGTTTACTCTCAATGTCACTTGTTCATTCCCTTCCCATCTCCTTTTCTCTATTTAATTAAAACACATTAATAGCAATGCCCATCAACTCACAGCTTTGCATTCAGCATCCGTATCTCTCAGACTAGCCACTGAGTCAGTCTGATGGATGAGGAGGGTGGTTTGGCTTTTGCAGTCATTTAGCTGCATCCTCTGCGTGTGTGCGGTGTGATACAGAAAAGATGGGAGCCGTTCCCATGCCAGGGGCTTTGGAGGAGAAGCCTGTAACTGAGATTTGCCGCTCTGTGCACATTCATCCTCTGAGCAAACCCACTTTACTGTCCCTTGCAGTTAACAATCAGCTTTCTGCTTTTTTAAAACTGCTTGTAACACTCTATCCCTGGTAAGGAAACTTTTAAATAGTGTTTTTTCCTCTGATTGTTTATTTTCAGATATAATTTGCAAATGATACAGATCACTGTAGTCCAAGGAAAGATAGTTATGGGAGAGGAGTAGGGGATTTGTGTATTGTTTTAAGAGGGAAAACGAGGTCATAAGCAATATCATGAGAAAAACAAATAACTGCAGATCTTTAGATTGGCATAAAAAAAAGACCAGGAAACCAGTTCTGAACCAGGGAGGTACCATGCATGGGGCCACTGAATAAATAAAATGATTTTTTTTTTTCTGAAGACATTCAAGTAACACCGACTAGCTGCTGATGTCCAAAAAGTGCTACAGATAGAAACAAGCTCTGATTATCTTATTTTTCATGTAGAGCTGTCATGCATCAAAGAACTTCATATACATCAGTGAAGTCTCCTGACACCACACTGGGCAAATGAGCATTACATAGCAGATGGCAAAAACGAGACTTAAAGAAGATGAACAGAAGTGGCCTCCCTGGAAATACAGCTCAGCAGCCTCCTGCTCAGACAAGCATCCTCAGCCTCTTTCTCCATCTTCCCCTTTGCAGCCGCAACACATCTGTGGCAGTCACTGTGGGAAAATTATCCTGGGGGACAGGAGTGGGAGTGGAGCATCGGGCATGGGATCTGCCACCGTTGCCCCCATGCCCCGCCGGGGTGCGTGACGTCAAGCTTCCCATCGTGCTCCCACCTCTGGGAATCAAAGCCTGTGCAATGTCCATTGGAAACAAACATAGCTAGGATTATCATCCCGCAAGAAATGCTGACAACCCCACTGAACTACGTGTCGCGCTGCAAACACGTCACTACCTCATGCCTCAGCTGTTAGGATATTTTTGGTCTTACTGAATGCAACCAGCTACAAACATTTAGGGTCAATGTCTATGATAACTTCTTCAGACAACTCCCCGCTTGGCAGTCACCCAGACAGTGAAGGCAGTAACTAGTAGAGGGTATGCTTCACCACTGAATTACCTCAGGATGCTGTAGGATTTTTAAAGGAAGCCAATTTTTTGGTCTCACAGCAACCCTTTGAAAAATGACACTAGGAAGCAATTCTCACTCATAGACAAACCCTCTAGTGCACTTAAAATTGAAATTTCAAAATGGCCATCAGCAAAAGCCATCTATCTGAAAGATGCTGTTTTGCTTAATGTGCTCTAGAAATATATGGAGGCCAATTTCATTGGCAGCAAGGTGTGTTTTTTCTGCTGACTTTAACACCAAACTTCTCAATCTGAGAAATAGTTTCAATCCTTTGACTCAGTGTTAGAGAAAATATTTAGTTCTGTTCATAAACCAGATAGCGGGCTGAAATCTTTCTCCTATAACCTGCAGAAATTGCTGGAGTTAATCCAGGGATGCATTTAGTCCCTTCTGTTCAAAATTTAAGACCTGCTGTTTTTCTGACAGTGCAGGTAATTGCTACAGCTGGAGTAAGGCTGTATCTCATCACCTCCGGCCTCAGCCCCTCCTGCCGTTCTCTTTTCCTGCGGCAGTAACACATCCCCAGAGCATGCTGAGGGATGGATCCAGTGCTAAATCCTCGCCTGATGGGAGCTGGTGGGGAAGGTCTCTGCAACCTGCAGCACCATCCCGCACTGGTTTCCCTACAGGAAAGGAAGGGTAAGACCTCACCCTTCGGGGCGGCTTGAGGAAATCCTGCAGCTTTTGAAGTACACACAGAGATTCCCTCTCCTCCACTAGCCCTGAGTAGTAAGGACAAACCCTCCAGCGGTGGGGTCAGCTTGAGGGCTTTCTCCTCCACTTCTCCAGCTCTTGCACCCCAGTCCAGCTCCTGTTTCCCCCTCAAAGGCTGCTGATTTGGCCACAGGATGAAAAGCAACCAAAGGCAAAGAGTCACGTTCCAAATATGCCAAGGTGAATGCCTCTGCCCTGGAGAGTTTTGGAAGAAAGAGACAGAAAAGGGGCACTAAGGAAATTATATCAGCTTTTTTTTTTTTTACAGCTGGAGACCTGAAGCTGAGAGCTGAGATCCCCACAGTAGTGATTTATGCAACACCGTGGGCTCACCCAGCCCCACTGAGGGGTACGAGCCAGACCCCTCTGCTGAATCCTGCTGCAGTGTCTCCATCACACAGCTACACCTGCGTAGCTCGGAAACCTTCTTGAATGGGAGAAAAATTATAATTAGTGCGTGGAGATGAGATGTTTCTCAGCTTTCAAGCTTCCTAGCTGCAATCGTTCCTTGAGAAACAAACGGCTGTGAAAAGGGCAGGGTCAAGAGGTGAATTGTTGGACACTGTGCTAAGAACAAATTGGCCTGCTTTCTGTTACGCCAGTCTGTTGCTGCACGGATACACATGCTCACTCATAAAACCAAATGCCAGCAGATTATGTTTCCTTCCAAACAGGATCATCTATGAATATATATAACTCTTGAATTGAAAAATCCATCAGTTTTTCCTCTCCTGTAGGTATACACATACACATGCACAAGTCTGTGTAGGCATCCAGCTATGGTGCAGTAGACTATAAAACAAAACGTGTAAGTGAAATTATTGTGTCTAAAATAGCACGAACTCAAGAGATATATATCAGCAGCTCCTCAGATTCCAACACCTCCCTGGCTGCATATCTGCACCCCATAAATTTTCAGACTTACAGTTACAAATAATTTCGATTTGCAATTGTTCCCTTAAACTGATTTTAGCCAGATTAATCTTATCTCTTCTTACTAGACACTTCTTTCATGCAGAGTGTAAAACAATAATCTGCTTGTAATGCTCACTGGCATTGGCTCTCATCAAAGAGATGGGTGGAGAATTGCAGTTAATGGCAATAATGGAGACAGCCCACCCGTTGGGTGGCAGCGCTTTGGAGGGTTTTCTACCTACCTGCTGCGGGACTGAAATCCATGAATTTCAAAGATGCTTGTGTCTTTATAGTCATTATGAAGGTATCTCTCAGTCAGTACCAATTAATGACAACTGTAACTTCTTGTGAAGAAAAATTTCAGTACCATCTGGAATTCCTGGAGAGAGAAAAACCTGTGGACTTGTCTTCTGCAGTATGGCAAGCCCCATCATTATAACCAACACAAAAGCAGACAAATATATTATCATTTTCACTTCCACCCATTATGCTGTTTGCTCACTAATATTTTTTGGAATATGTGGATTTTGATATTTGAAGGGCAGGATTTTTCCAGTTGTTTCACCTCTTAATGGTTGGCGGAGTATCAGTGGCCCCTGACTGCACACTGGGAAGCGCTATTGTTCAGTCTGCTCTGCCCCAGCTCCAAAAAGACCTTGTCTTCCCCCAAACAGTTGTGATTATGCAAATAACAGCACTCATTTTAACCACTCAAAAAATGAAGTCTGACCTTGCATTATACAATTTCCTAAAAAAAAAAAAGATAGTTGAATGAACAGTGAGTTACCAGACTGACTAAAATTCTTCAGGTAGTGCAACATGATTTTTATACGACATGCAAGAGGACAGATTTCCTGACAACACCATGTTTCAATCTTTCTAACAGAACGATCAAGCTAGAAAACTGTCCAGTGTCTACTCCCAGTCAAGTGTGGATATTTTTCCTGAGATAAAATGCTATGTGTTCAGTTAAAAACTGGTACTTAGCCTGTGAAAGCATGTTAGAGATCAATCATTTCAGCCTTCTAATGCAACCTGATATTTGCAAGCACAGGTTTTAAAATCCATACAAAAGCCTGGGAAGTACTTTTGCACGTGTCCTTCTTGCTTGAGACCTCTGGCATGGGCATGCAGAAACACAGCCCCGCTCCTGTATGCATGAATCTGGAAATGAAGAACCAAAATATGCTGTTTGGCTGAAGGGATATGAGAAGACCAGAGATACAACTGAGATTACATCAAATGTAGAATGTTTGCCCTATTCAAATGAAAATTTTCCTTTTTTTTTTTTGAGCTCCAGTGTCCTGAATGAATAAGGAGCAGCCTTTTTTCTGCTCTGAGCTCTCTTAATGGCCATTTTAATGACTGTCTCCTCAAGTTTACATCCAGCTGTCTAACTACCGAATGCCAATATTTATGAAAGACCACCATATACAGTGATAATGACACAATTCAATATTTATGGGGAGCTCATGTTTTGTAAATACCAACACTGTCAGAGTAACTACTCTCAGTACCTCCACTAATTTCAGAGGACAATAACTAAGAATTCCTTAAAACGTAAAAACCAGAGATTATGCACCCCTTACCCTTTTGGTGACTTCAGACCCAGCATGTAGTAGCAGTCAGAAAGAACTATGATATCTTATTCCTGAAAAATCATTGCTGAACTGATGGTATGAAGGATATTTTTAAGGTGCTGCAATTGCTTTGCAGGTGGTGGGGAGCCTGACAAGGTGAGCAGCAGGGAAGGAATACTTAGTCTTTTGCACAATAGCTCTGTGATTGGAACAACATTTGGAGAGGGAGGAGAAGAGATGGGCAGAGTATCAGACTCCCTTTGCCTCTCAAAATCCTCCCTTTCTCACTAGCAAACTCCAAAGTCTCTGCTTAGAAAATTGCTCAAAAGCAGAGGCATTGCTTGATTTTAGGGCCTGTGAGATGAAGCAGTTGTTGAAAGCAAAGTTTTTCTCCAAGACTTAGATGACTCAAATGCACCTACGCTGCCGTTTTGGTGGAATTTAGCCAGTGGGCATTGGATCCAAAAGCCTGTGAAGATGGGGCAGGACAGACATCATGGAGGGAGGGACCACACTGGCAAACTTTGTTTCCATGTAGTAAGGGAAAGACTGCAAATTTTAATGTTAAGGAAGCCATTCCTGCCTACTGCTGACTTCTGTACTTCCATGTTCAGGTCACAATTATATTTACCACATAATTGCAACCAGAGGAGAACGTTGGGTTTATATCTTATTCAACAGAAAACTCTCTACTATTGTGATGTTTTCTAATACTACAAATGATGATAGAAATGGTGTCAGTAGCTCACACCATTTCCTGCACGCCTGTTTTCCTAAGACATGCAACCAGACAATATTCATCCAAAGTAAAGAAAGGTGTAAATTAAGTTGAATAAAATTGAATCAAATTGAGGAAATATTCATTCTGCCTGGGAATGTCCATACAGATATCTAATGCAGTTTAAATAATGTATCCTAAATGTTTTCCTTTAGGTAATTTGATTACTGTTCCTGACCAGCTCTGTGTAATAATCGGATGTTCTCTGCTGGAGTATTATCCAGGCTTGCATTTAGGAGTCTGCTCTGAAGATCTGACAAAAGATTCCAGCGAATCCACTGGGCTTTGCATCAGATACCCAGCTTTCAGGGCTGGCTGAAGTGAGCCTGAGGAGCAGAGGAGTGGCCTGCCCTGCTATAACGTCACCATGTAACATAACACAGAACATCCACATTATGTCAGTGTGAAGGCTCATCTGGTCCTGCTTTCTCTCTCCCATGCACACCATTAGGGGACAGAAATATAAGAACAAAAGAGTGTGCATTTTCTCCTGTGTGTGTGGAGGGGGGGAGGTACAAAAGTAAAGGAGGGGGAACCATCTCTGTATACCTCCAAAACAATAGGAGAGTCCCTGAACTACCGGCTATATAACCAGATGTTCATGTTTCATAGCCACCAATGAACCACTCTTTTATGAATTTATTTTTCCCCTCCTTAAATTTTTTATGCTAATTAAGCTCCATGTGAAAAGGCCTTTTGATTAAATCCATTATGCTTTAGCCACAGGTATCTGTTGTGTTCCTTGTCCTCTCCTAGCTCTCTGTCCGCAAGAACAGCAGTGGCTTCAGTATCTGAAGTAAGAAAGTAATAGCCGCAGAAATGAAGCTTTTTATTACCATCGTTTACTTGGGGGTGGGGGGGCAAGTTGATGAGATGTCAATGATAGTTTGCCTAAAGACAAATGAACACATTTTCAAGTAGAGGTTTATGTAATAGGCCAAGTGGAGTTAGGAGCCCTGTATTTCTGTCTTGTATTTGATCGTCTCACTAAAACTCTCAGTTTGTTTCCCAATGTGTGAAACAGAAGCAGAAATGCGTAGCATACATGAAAATGTGGACTGTTATAATTAAAATTTCTATAATATTTTACAGTTTTTTATTACAGTATAAAAGCCAAATACATGGTGTTTCTTTGTCCTTACTGTAAAGGATTTGCTTGCATTGGCACTGTCCTGACTGAAATGGGTTAAATTACTACACATATGTGCATATATATTCATAAAAGATTGTTAAATTCTTAATGAATGTACTCAGAAGGAATTGTAAACTAGCAGTTACCAACATCTTTAGATCCTGCCCTTCTCTTCTGTTTGTCACTGGCATAACTTCTGATTTTCCCATGGTGCAAGTTTTCTCTCTTGCTCAATTTCACTTTTGTGCAGTGAGATGAAGATCTTGTGTGACTGGAGCAAGCTCATTTTCCTGTGCGAGGGTATGGGAATAGCAAATAAAAACTGGCTTCTGTTGAACAAAATGTACCTGTACTTATGGCACATATCTGAAAGCTTCATTAGCAGCGACCTGTGAAACTAGATCTTTGACATGAAAGTGTGAAGTAGACCCTGGACAGAACAAAAGGAAAGGGTCGTATTTGCAAATGCATATTAAACATTTGCAATTGATTCCAATAGTGTTTGCTGAACAGTGCTTGCAGATTCTGTTTTGCTGTGAGAGGCTGCTCTTGTCACCACCTGATAGGAAGAATGAGTCAACAGTTAAACAAAATGACCCATTAAGCAACTGTTATCATGAAACAGAAATGTCTCTTGCTCATCAACTTTGAATAAAGCATGCTGAGCAGAAGACTGGTATTTTAAAAACTTATTTAGAAGACTGAATAATAACAACCTTGGATCTACAACTTTGTCTCTGTGATTCTCTCCCCTCTCCTCCCCCAACCAAAAAACTTCAACTGTTAGTCATGATGCATTTTGGTTTCTTATTAACCTCCTTTTACTGAGTCATTCAAAAGAGTTTGTGTGGGTAGTTCGTATATTAATTTACTAGACAAGTTCAAGTCTCTTTACTACCACTAAGCATGTATGTTGGTTTTGAGCCTTGGATAGCTTACCCAAAAGACATGACCTTTCCTTCCTTTAATTTTCTTTTTTTTAAATTGGGATCATGGAAGTGCTGAGATGTTACTTATTGTGCAGGTCGTCAACACGGCAAAAAACAGAGGTAAAAGTTATTGTCTAAACTATGCAGACAATCTGATTCTCCTTATTCCCAGCCACTGCCATTTCTATGTAAGCCTCATCTTAGAAAAACACTAATACATAACTACAATTTCTGGGCATTGCACAGGGAAAACCAACACAAGTCTTGACACTGCCTGTGCCATGCCTGTAAGGGTAAGGTGCAAAGCCAGCAAAATAGCAGTAGGATTATAACTGGGAGGCTTCACTAATGGGTTACTGGCACATCATGAACAGACTACATTAGATATTCACTGCTGACATGACGAGATACTCTCCCAACAGGGACCATGGATTGAAAGAAAAGAAACATTGCCAGCCTGAAATCTAAGCTGCCCAGCCACATACCCTGATATGTGCCTGCCGTCAGCTTTCTGCAAGGTTTTGTGAAGTTAGCTAACATTTATCATTTACAAATTTAAACAAATTTTGTGCATGGAATGAACTAAAAGGATATGCCAAGTCATTGTACCCTCTTCAGCCTTGGCTGTGGCCATTTGGCAGCCACTGTCCTCTATCAGGAACGTCATTGTCTAAGACAAGGATATAGCTGCTACGTACCATCCCAGCCCCCTTCCTAGGGGTCTTTCTTCAAAGGAGGCCCATTTGAGCCAAATGATGGAATGAAACTGGGTCAGATAGGCACAATACAGATGAGACATTCAGGACTAAAACCAATGCCAAAGCACTTGTTTTCCCTGGCTCTGTATCCACCTCTCTTTCTCACTAAAGGATGTACATTTTAAGGAAACCACTTAAAAGTTGCATAGGTTTAGCCCTTCAAAAAGATAACCCCGTACCCCAAAGGATATGAGGGTGATCAGCTGAAGTACCTCTTAAACTCTTTTCATTATTCATTGGATGTCTAGGAAAACATTTTGACTGGTGTAATTCTATATACCCACCAGGCTGGTGCCAGAGATTCCATTAAACGGTGCAAGGACTACCTGAGCTGCCTGCACTGGGGGAGCCACAGCCCTGCATTAACCCTTATGGATCTACACACAAGAGAGAAAAGACAAAACTATGCATGGAGGAGCCCTAGCCTGTCGGTCTGTCTGCCCAAGGCAGAACTTTCACTTGCAGTAACTGTAGCTGAAGATACTTGGGAAAATAAAGACGGAGATGTTAATTCGAGGACCAGGGAGCTCTCTCTGATACCCGTGTCCTGGACCTGGATGGAGGAGGAATATTTCAGCTTTGGTAGTATAAAGAGTCTGGAACTGGGCAAACCACAATGAATAAAAGCTCACTTTTCCTACATATTTAACTCTCTGCCAGTTGAAACAGTTGCCTCCCCAGCTTCAATGCTGGCTCTGGCCAGATGCCCAGTCCCCAGGCTTCTCCATCACTCCCGCTCACACCCACTGCCACAGAATGCCTTTCAGGTTCCTGTCAGTGTTTGTCACCTTTTCCTCATTCTTGGTTGAAACAAAAATCGGGAATGAGGCATTTTGCTGATTTACATAGTCACCAAGAAACTGGATTCACCCCAGACGGGCTGTGGACTTGCCCCGCAGTGACCTCACAGGAGCCCGTAGCAAGGAGCACACACACGCACATGCATGATGGAAGAATGGAAGTCTGAAATTCAGAGGCAGTGATTGTATTTTCCAGAGCTCCCTCTGTTCCCGAGAAGCCTATCATTTGTTTAAAATGCTTTGTGTGCATTTAGGGTCACTTGCATTAGGCCTGTTAATCCCCCAAAGTAATTTGTATTTACCTGTTCTTGCCCTTTCCTACAGCACTATCGCCACAACTGCTTTTTAGTTTATGAAAATACAAGGAAAAAGCATTTGTGTATATAAAGAAAGAACCATTCCAACTAAGAATTGCCTTGAAAGCAGAGAAGTTCCCTGATATTACTTTGTGTAAGATCAGGGCAGTGGCGTGGCTTCTTTTCCTTCATTTCTTTTGGCCTTTTTTATATCTGTTCGATGATTTTCTTCACTTTCTTACAGAAAAAGACATGTCTCAAAGACACAAACAGTATATGCAGATATATCTTAAAGGAAGCCAGCCAATACTCAGGTACCATATATCCTGCTTAAACCCTGAAATTAGTAAGATCCCAGAAGCCAAATTGTTCCAGGATGTTTTCCTCCAACAGAGTGGGGTGAAGTCTCTCAGACTGCCATGGAAACAGGCTGGGTAGTACTGTCAAAAGGAATAAGAATTCAATTGTACAAATAATCTGCAGTTAATGTGAATATTGCTCATTGCCAAGGTATAAATGTCATACTTCAGAAGAAAAAAAGTTTCCAGCAGATGTTCCTGTAATCCTATTTACTGGTTCTATACTATTTCCCCCTGGTCATATAACATGACTTTTCAGTGTTTTTCATATGTTGGAAGAATGAACACAATGTAAGAAATAATTCTTCACAGGCAGAGGAATGGAGTAGATGACCTAAATGGTTTCCAATTCCTACTGGTTCTTTGTTATACTAAATTTGCTTATAATTAAAGGACAAAAGAACAATTATTCTGATGTCAAAACATCCATCTTATGTGTTAGAATAGTAAAAATCATTTGGTAAAAAGTCATGCCCACAAATTAAATAATGATATTGTACAAAAACTGTGTATCAGCCAGACTTGGCAAACAGCTCTCCATGTGGGAAGCTGTGCTGGAGAGTGCCCTGGCCTCAGCACACTACATTTCTCAGGGCATTTGCTGTATGATTTTCTGAAATATTAAACCAAACACTGTTTTTCTGTCTTGCTTACTGAACACAAATTAAATCCACAAAAAGTGCAACTTCTCATATTCAGAGGGCTGTAGCTTCTCTCCTTCCCCTTTTCCAGTCTGGGGTTTGTTTGCTTATAAATTTAAAAAAATCTCTTCCTGGGAAATCATCTTGACAATGAGAGAGAGAGAGAAAAAAAGAGAGAAAAGCAAGTAAGGCAATGATTTGGCTTTTCTAAAAGAAAACTGAAATGCAACAAATATCATTTTAAACCTAAATGTGGTAGTAGTCCTCATAAGCTAGTATTGTGAAAGGAGCCCAATTGATTTTAGCTCTAACTCTTTCTTAATTTCCTAGCAGGAAGGTATAGGCAACTGTTCCTATTTCAGATATTTACCAGAGATGCATAAATCACTCTGGAGAAAGGAGGACCAGCTCAAGCAATGGCAACAGACCAGTCATCATTAGGTGCCCTGACTCAAGGATGGAGATGAAAGAAGTGTCCTTCCCGCAGACTGCAGCGCCATTGCTGTTGTGCAACGTTGCATTGAGCTGAGGCCTGGTACTGGCAGTGCTGGGCACCTTGGTCTTGGCTTCCTGGTGAACAAAATGTCAGCAGATGCCGATCCTGGCATCACTGGTGCAGGTCCATGGGGTAGCCGGGCCGGGTATGTGTGAGAACTTGACTCCTCACCCTTTTTTAATAGGTGTGTAAGTATTTTGACACCATTTTCCACCAATCTGTTGGCCTGTGTACAATGTGAGCTGGCTGTTACCTTCTAAACAGATAGTTCATTGGAAAGTGCTTAGATGTATTCTGTTTTAACAATGGCCCAGTGTCAGACACAACTTTTTTTTTTTTTTTTTAATTTTTTTATTAAGGTTGAAAAAGGCCTCTGAAATCATCTAGTCCAACCATCAGCCCAACTTCACCAGCAAAAATGGATTTGCTAGGCATGATCATATATTTACCTTGTACCATCTTCTAAGACGACCATCTCAGGGAAGTGGAAATGGTAATTGGGGAGCAGTGGGCACTTCTTCATGGACAGCATGAGCCTGCCTCTGCCTCTCAATCCTGAGGCAAGCTGCCCCCTGCCATCACTGCTGGGTTTTTTTTCATTTGGTTCAATTCTTATTTATGGTATGGGTGACAAAACTGAGTTTCCTTTAGCCACTTCTCAGAGGAACCAGGAGAAAAGACTTTTTCACAGATTTCTTTGATCTGTAAATAATTGTCATAAACCCTTTACATTATTGCATAACACTTTAAAACCCACCACCCTGATAATTACCAATAAAATAAAATGTTATAAATTATTAATAATATAAATA
>VZTL01078210.1:64417-77395 GCA_013400535.1 Scopus umbretta
ATATGTAATAATATAAATATTTTATAATAATATAAAATAATAAATAAATAAAAATAAATTTTATTAAATAACTTAATGCCTGAAAATGTATTTTAGTCACATTTCAATAAAGTATTTTCATAGGCAAGCTATTGTTTACCTTTGTTAAATATCAAGATTAGATTTAATCTAAAAATCAAATTACTAATTTTAAAACAGACTTCCAGGAAGTAAATCAAAGCTAGAAGTTAGATAGAAGTTAACGGAAGCTTTAAAGTAAAAATGTTATTAATGGAATCATGAGAGCTTCCATCAGTGGATATTATAGTCTCTGATATAATGTAGTAAACAAGTATGTATTTAAGGATTTTGAAATTCGGATTATTGAATCTATAATTGCTATCTTTGATGTAAATACAGTAAGTATTGGTTAGGAAATATTTAAAAAGGATAATGTTATGTATAGAGGAAAAACTTCCGTGTCACAATACACAGTAGCTTTCACTCACAATCCTTCTTGCATTACTGAATTAAAAATTGGCATTACAATACATATACCAGGTCAAGGGAATGCTGAAGTCATTTTGGCAATAAATGAGTCAAAGTTACCAACATTTCAATCAGACTTTAGTAAGAAAGATATAATTAAGCAGACTAAGAGTTTATAAATCTTCCTTTTTAGACGTCATAGGCTATCTTTAAAAAAGATTGACAGTATGTGCCATTAATTTCCACAGTTGAAGTGAAACACTGATGCCTCTGAAATGAAAAAAAAAAAAAAAAGATGTAAAAAATGAGTCACTGTCAGTGCAGGTTAGGAGAATGCTTAATGGCTGGTTTAACTTTTCATGCCACCACCAGCACCACTACCGTTCCCCTGGAAAGGAATGCAGACCCAGGCTGGGACACAGACCTGGAGCGTCCAAGCCGAGCTGCCAGCGTCCCAGGATCTGAACTGTACAAACACTCATAAAAACCTGGGAACAACATTTGCTGCGTTCTCCTCTGCCGTACCTACCTTTCATACTTAGTAATTTGAAAGCAGTGGGAGTTCCAGCAGGAGGATGTCTGAGAGCAGATTTTGGTCCCTGGGCTATTTGTTTTTTGAGCTAAAAAGACTAAAGTGGTTGCAGTAGTATAATATACACATCACTTGTCAAATTTAGATCAAAGCAGCTTTAGTTATATGAGAACAGAAAATGTCTGAACTTGGCAAACTCTTATTTTTCCTCCAGGGATGCTATACATTCGTCAAACAGCAACTTCACAAGACACACTGTCAGCTGCCACCCACTCCTAAAAATATTGCAGCCTCCTTCCTTTCTTCCTAAAAATGATAGAACAGGGTTTTTTTAAGCCCTGGCCATCCTGCCCCCTGTACAGAGCAGGGGGGGTGCACTGTGCCGTACCAGTCCTTCAGCCTGGGGATTGAGTGAGATGCTACCAGGGCATCTCTCTCCTCTCCTGGCCCAAACAGTGAGAGGACCAAGCTCACAAGTGGGAGACACTAACAGAAGCAGGTGTCTCCCACTTATTTTTTTCTTTTTTTTGGTCGCTTTGCAGCATCCCGTGAGCACTAAACATCCTTAAATATTTGCAGGGATAGCTAAATTTTTTGTTCATGTTGGTGTTTGCCTAAAAATTTGGGGTTTTGCCAAGATACAGATCTAACCAACAACAACCACTGTCTGTGAGAATTGTGATTTTTTTGCATGTTGAAAAATTTAACAATGAACTATAAATAGTTTACTCTGAACTGTAACATTTCAGTTGGGAACTCAGTCACTATTGCATGGGCCAAGTGCTTACTCTGGATTATATCTCCCAATTTTATGACCAAGGATTTCCTCAGTACATTGGTCTTTTTACCAGAAGATGTGATGTTCCATGGAAGACGTAATTCATATACAGAGTTTGTGCAAAAAACAGGAAAATACTCATCTACCAACCCTACTAAAGTACAGACCCAGAAAAAGAAAGAAATCCAGTACCAGAGCTGGGGAAAATTGTTATAAGTTCAAGCGGTTGTTTTTAATGCTTTTAATATGAAATTCCTCTGCTCTTGTTTTGATTTTATAAAGTCAAATTAGGAAAGTGAGTATAAGAGCATGATGTAGCCACAGAATGATAATAACTTCAATGACTTTAAAAAAAGAAAAGCAACTGATTTTTATGGAAATGTTTAAAGACAAAAACTACAAATCTAGAGGATTTTTTTTCTGAAGTGTGGATAAATCAGGAGCGATGATGAAAATGCCAGCAAAACTGCTGGGATTGTGGTGACAGGTTGTCCTGCCAGAAGCAGAAACTTTTTAATACCTCTAGTGTTTTATTTTATTTTATTTTATTTATTTTATTTTATTCTATTTTATTTTATTCTATTTATTTTATTTTATTTTTAGGGAACAACTATATCTCAGGTCATTTCTATGTCAGACTGTACTTCATGTCATTTCTGTATTGTGTGCATTGTTTTTCCTTGGATGCTTCAGGGAAACATTATAAGGAGCCTGGAAATTGATTCTATGAGCTGTGGCCAGGATCGTGAGCACTAACTTCCTTTGCCAGTAACTATTAAAATTTGTAAACCAGCATTTTAAAAAGCTTGAGTTGAATGGTAATGACTCTAAAAGGCTTTTCAAGGATGGTGACAAAAATACTTTAGGTATTTTTCCCTACGCTCATACCATTCTCTGCCTTTAATACAATGATCATAACAAATATTGTCAGACCTGCAGAGATGGAGCCTGAGAGCATGTCCATTTTTCCTGAGTGTTTCTGTTCTAATAAACATTTCCCTATAATCCTTGCCTCCTTTAGATACATACCTTGTGATGTAACCATGCTGACATAATAAGCACTAACGACAGAAATCAAATTCAGAGCTACAGAACCTGTTGTACATGGAAAACAGTTAATGAAACGGTAAGTACTGTCAATATACGTGCATAGGAAAAATGGCGTAAACTCTGTATTGCTTTGAAATGGCAAGCTTTTCAGTTATTTTTTAATATTCTGATCAGCGTGTGAAACATAGAGAAGTCCTGTTCTGCAGTGTTGATTTGCCTCCTGTGTTTGCCATAGCAATGCCAGGGGCCCTGGGAGCATGCTGCTACTTACCTCCAGCTTTCAGGGAGCTGCTGCCCTGCTCCTGGCTTGGAAGACCTTGAAAGACAAAAAGGGAGAGCAAAACAAGCGTGCTTTACCAGGGGTGACCCAAGCGATTAAATAGCTGCTTGCTGGCCGTGTTTTCCAGAATACAAAGGGAAGATTGACAGCCTGTGGTGACATTCAAACCTCATGTCATTGCTGCAAGTTGCCAGTGAAATCCTGCCAAGTACACCTTGCTCTGTCAAACTCAGCATGCTGAAGGTAATGTCAGTGAACAAACAGGGGATTATATGCAGCCTTTTACTTTGGACAGTAACTAATTAATATTTGGGGACTGAGAGGTTTGGTTTTTAAGTAATTATTACAGCCTATTTCCAGCTGGGCAGGGGGAGGTGAGAAGTCCTAAGCACTTGAAACAGGGAAGAGGGGAGTTTCTCCACAGCGGTGTTGTGCCCAAGACCACAGAGCTTGGTGCCTACTGCCTTTTCCTGGAGCAGCTCTAGAAGACAGTGGGGCAGTGCTCCTGCCTGCTTCATGAGCCACCTTCCTTTTCCTGCATATTATTTTCATTTCTGCTACTTGCTATTTCCTTTTTTGTTGCTCCCACTTTTCTCCTTGCTATGAATCAATATTCTGCTTGAAGCTAAATATCAAATGAATTGATGAAGACAGGTTATGCATATCTTCTCAGGACTTTCCTGTGGTATTCACAGGAACAAATGTGGGAGACTTGAGCAGACCAAGGGATGTTCTGCACCTGCAGCCCCATGCAAGTGAGTGACTGCTTCAATGGCAGATGCCTTGACGGCTTTAGTTTGGATATGGATGGAAAATGGATTGCCTTTTAGGAGACATTCCTACTTTACTCACATTTGATACACCACAACTGTCTCGAGGGTTAGAGCACATCTGGGCAGTGCCACCATCCTACAACCAGCACAGTGCTTATGTGTAGTTTTTCCTCAGAAATTAAAGTTTCTTCTTCTTTTAATTAGCTGCATCTGTCAGGACCTGAGTTGAAGGATCTGTTTTTTTCTGCTATAATCAGTTCTTGCTCGAGGAACACAGGTACCCGAGCCCCTTTCCTGGGGGACTTTCCATCAATTTTGAAAATACATGCTTGCAACTTTAGTGTTACAGAGCATTCTTATTTATAAGTCTAATTTCCAATCCCTGACTGACGTTGTCAGGAGGAGATCACTGGGAAGCCAAGGCTGGCAGGATGGGGGCTGAGAACAGGATGCACTCCGCAGCCTGCTCCCACACATCCCTGTCTCCATCAGCGGCTCACACCAACTGCGAGAGGCACAGGCAAATCTTTGGAAAAATGCTGCACTGCCTGACTGCCAGGGAAGCTGCTCTTCAACCTACACTTCTCTCCTGTTTGTCTTCTGGGAAATGCCTCATTTCCTTGTCTGCTTCAGTGAGAAAAGGGACAAAATCTTTCTCCTGTGGCCTAACCAAAGAAGCAGAAGGATCCTCCTTCCCTGCCTCCTTCCCATCTGGGAGAGCTGACCCCAATGTGCACCTTGATCAGTGCTTGTTCCCAATATAACTGACCCATGGACATGCTGGGAAGTGACTGGAAAATATAAAGATAACCCAGGACTTACTCAGCTGGAGGAATGATTGCTCTTTGCTCTCTGTGTGCGTATGTATATACTTTCTGATGGCTTTTTTAATCCCCTGCCCTTGGAGTAAGGGAAAACATGGACTTGGCTCTGCTGCAGGTTTCCATCTTGCACACATGGAGTCAAGGAAGAGAAACCTCTCCTCCAAGACTCCTCCATGTGACGCTATGCCATATATCATCGCCGCTTTCTCGTTTCCCGAGACCCTCATTCCACCTGTCAACACGCACAGCCTCTCTCCTAGGCAAATCATCCCCCAGTCCTTTGGTGGTCTTGCAGAGCTCAGAGCCAAACTGCATTTGTTACTTGAGAGTACGCTAGGGTTTTACAAGCCTGCTTACCCTGAGGAGGCATAAGTGAATTTATATAGACTTTAATACAGATAGGCAGTAATTTCTCTGTGGGTCAGGCATGGAGAGAACCGAGGAGACCCTCAACTTAAAGATCTTAGTTTTGGGTTTGTTTTTTTTTTTTTTAAGGTAGTCACTCTGGGAAACTATTGTATCTTCTCACCTGGAAGAAAAATCTGGTACCTCCTGCTCTGTTTTTCATATCCTCATGAACCTTTAAGTGACATCAGGATGTAACAGCCTACAGAGAGACTGATTAAGTGTTCAGAAAAATGAAAACCATAAGTCTAGACTGCAAACTCTTGGATCTGGAAATCAAATGCGTGCATGGATGACTCATTCTTATTTTCCTGAAAGAAAACTGTACACTTCCCTTTAACTAAGTTTTATGAGTAAAACCATTCTCACTGTGTGTTCAGCACAGAGTATTTGAAAGATCTTGAAATGTGTCATGTATTGGCAATGTATCCTGAGCAATAAAATATGCACAAATTCATAAGCACCATCCTCTCAAACTATTTCTGGCCAAATCTCTCTCAGAAATCAACGAAAAACCTTGACAAGGCAAGTTAAATAAGACATAGTGGGTCCCAAAGAAAGAAATACCACTCTCCTTTGGCCCTCTATATCTTTTAGGCCTAGCTTAGAATCAGCCAGTGAGGTGTTTATGCCATAGGCACCTTTGGATAGGCTATAGGCAGATGTATAAATGGCTCACACCTCAATCCAACAACCAAAATAACTTTTGTATTTATGAAAGGACCTCTGAACAATTTTTCAGATACACAAGGCTTTTTTTTTTTTTTTTTTCAATCATACTAACCTGTTTTTTATGTGTTAGAGTGTTTGGACAGCAAGGGGAATATTTCATTATGTTCCTTTTCAAGAACCATAAATTGCATAGCCTGTCTGCCAAGTATAAGATGCAAGTACTGTGATTTTATTGTCCATTTTCAGGCTCTGGCATCCATCTGTCATGTGAGCACGGGTAAGTCCCCTCACTTTGTACCTCTTCTCATCTCCTGTACAACCCAGTTGTGTAGCAAGATTCTCAAGGCAATGTTTGCTACTTATGTGTCCACTCCAGATCCTCCATGTTAGCTGGAAGTTGATAGGCATAACGTGAAGTATGAAAACAAATAACACATCGCGATAATACACTTAATTGTTATTTCGTCCCACTCCAAACAATCCCATAGCTTGGTTTGCAGATATTAGTTTTTCACTGGTGAAAAAGAAAGCAATTTGGAGATATATACCTATATAAGCAATTTACCTCCACCATTATAGAAGGTTACTTTCTTGGTGTAGGTTTCCATCCTTTCTTGCCTACTGTGCTTATGTCTGCTGTTCTGGAAGGCGTCTGCCCCTCTTCCTGTGTCTTTTTCACAATCAGTCACAGCTTGATGCTACTGCAGGCTTCTTGGTTGTCAGTCAAATTATACCACTACATATGTCCCAGGTTTCTTTCTTCCATGGATGATTTAGATAATAAATACTTGTTGTCTCCTGACCTTGATGCTTCTTCCATTATATTGGGAAGATAATGAGATGATGTCCAGTCTCTGCTAAGGCACAAATTGTAACTGGTAACATATCCATAGGTAATGCCTTAAATAATGTAATCCAGTAGCAGGGCAGCCTTTGATTACCAGAACAGAGGTCAGAACTGATTTAGGCTCTATATTGAATAAAGAAGGAGGACAAAGCACAGATCACTATGTTGGTGGTCATCATATGATGATCTTTATTGCTGAGTAAAAGACTGGTGCATATTGAACTGGTCAGCATTCAAGAAGCTCAAGTTTCAGCAGCAAACCTGTAGGAAATAACATCAGCATGGCAGTGATCAGGCTTAGTTCTACTTGCCTTGTCCAAAATGTTCTCATTAATTGAAGAGAGAAATGGATGAATCTTGCTATGACAGGTAAATGGGCATCCAAAACCAACAAGTTGTACAAAAACTTGAGACTGAGGCTTATTTTAACAGTCTCAAGATTTATGTTTTTGAAAGAAGGGGAAAATTCTTGAACACACTTTCCTCTTCCCAGAAGCGACTACTCTGTTTTATCTGGATTCACCCTAACATGATTATTTTTCATCTTGATATTGCTTTCAGCAGGAGGCTGGAAAGGCAGAACTGTTCTCCATGAGATGCAGAGGAGATGGGAAGTGAAGACCGCTATGTGCTTCAGGATCTCTCACATGGTTTGTCTCATAGTCTCACAGCATCCCCCACAACCCAGATTGGATGTGAGACTTCAAGGTGCTACTAATCTCAAAGTAGAAAAGTTTGGGAATAGCTGATATAAGCAAGGGGTAATAATATGGCAGAAGCGGTTTTGGGGTTAGTGGTCAGTATAACAGAGCTGAGCTGCAGGTCATGTTCACCTGCTCCACCACCTCTCATAGTGCAGATAACTGCATGCTCCTCCTGTTCTGTTCAGTGTGTTGACACAAACCAGGTCCTTCTGCTGCTGTTTGCACTGCTTGAAGGGGCAGATGAGAGGTTTGGAGCTATGCCTGTAGGAAGCTACTAAAGCAGTTCTGGCCTCTTGAGCTCCACACTCACTGGACAGACGGGTTTGCGTTAAGGCACATGTGAGACCTGAGGCACATCCAGAGGTGGAAGAGCTTCACCAGAACAACTTTCTACATTTAGTCTCCAAGGAAGAACTTGAGCCATCTCAGAGCATTTCTGTTTAGTTCTATGGGTTTTTTTGGAGAGAGTAATAATTATAATGTACATTACCAAATGGGCATTTTCCTTCTCCCTTCCTCAATGTAGGACAAGTGGTGAGAAAGTGGCAATTGCTCTTGCTTTGGATTGATGCCAACATCTCCCTCTAACATTTGCAGTTTATTACAATTTGTATCTTCTTTTTACTGGTCCATCAGTTTGAGGCAATGGCTGGAAATGTATAACCATTTTCCTGCTTTGCATTACCACTGCATCCTCAGCTTTAAGAGGATTCTCTCTCTTTCATGTTTAGATCTGTTATTACATTTTCTGCTTTATTCATCCTTAAAAGACCAGAAGCATTTTCCCCCCACTTTTTAATTTACTTAGAAAAAGCACATTAATTAAACAGTTACATTTTGTTGGCGGAAGGTTATGCATGTTATTTGTTTAGCTGGAGGTTTATCTGGCTGTCAGAATAACTCACTGGAGAGATCACAATTTGATAACAATACTGGTCAACCAATGTGACCTTCAACAGGACCACCTGTGGTGAACCTTATGAGCCAGCCTGTAGCTCTTATCCCTGCCTTTTCTGGCATGATTTTATATGCTACTGCACCTCAGGCACACAGTGTGTAGCTTCTGTCAAGCCTTCAAGAGACCAGCAGCGTGATTCAGAAAGTGCTGATAAACATAGAAGATATGACTCAGAGATGCCCATGTTACCTCTTCTTCTAAGGTTTCCAGGGCTGTAAACAAGGGAGGACTGGAACGACCAGACAATCAATTTATGGAACACTGAAAAGGTCAAGATATTGTAATATGCTGTGTTGCACTGAATATATGGGATATTAAAATTCAGATGCTTCATTCCTAGGAAAATAATTGCAGTGGCACAAATACAGAAGCACAGACTTCCACCCTGGTGGCAGTTACACAAACAAATGGATCTAATCTGATCACACCCTGAGAGACAGATTCATGTGTGATTGTCTTTGGAGGTTGTATTAAAGGTTTAATTGTTCCACTTGAGCAGAAGAACTTAAGCTGGTAACAGTTTGGGATGGAAATCTTCCTTCCTTCCTTCCTTCTTTCTCATAAATGAAATGATGAGGAAACATTAACCATCAGATCAGCCTCTGCTAATCTTTTAACTTCAGCAGCTGATGTGACAATTTCAGGAGCCTCTGTTAGGACCATTTACATCTTATTTTCTTTTTCTCCTTTCTGATCCTTATTTTGCACTTTACATTTCACTTGTTTTATTGGGGCAAGGAATTCTGCCATTGAGTATTGGCTTTATTTTGAACAGTCATCTTTGTTAATTTGATATACAGACACCCAGAAACTTAGCTAAGGACCATTTTGATATAAAGGAAAGACCAGGTTTCTGGTCTGTATGCTCCTATATCCCTTACAGGTTTTTGGTAAAAAAATTCATCCTCATGGGTTGTGATTTCTAAATCTCTGGTCATCGTTGTATCTCTAGGTGACTCTAAGTAATGCACATTGTTTCTGAAATCCATGCCCAAATCTGGACCCACTGTTACAGCTGAGACTGCAGCAGGAACATGTGGAACAGAAAGACTGTTATACGTATCTTACAGAAAATACTCTTCTCTATACACTTCTCATGGTGTTTGCTCATACTAAGAACTTAAAGACCACAAACATTTATATCCAGCAGAACTTGACCATTTAGAAGGGAAACAAATTGCTAGATATTCTAGGAGAGAATACGAACATAACTGCAGGAGAAATGAGGAAGGTGATATCTGCCACTTGTCTTCAGCTGCAGGAATAAATAAGCCCTGCCCCAAATGAAAGCAGAAATTGCTGTCCTCTTTCATTGTAACTACAAATAAACACAGTTGAAAGAGGTGGATGAAGTGAGAAGAAGGCTTTGGTGCCCAATAAGCAGGGAAAGTTGAAATGGCAAGGGCTTAAAATAATGTGGGGTCACATTGCTAACAAATTGCCCACTTTCCAAATGTAATGTAAAAGCTATCTTAATGATTGACAGTATGGCCACCTATACCAAAGGGGATTTCCTCCAAGTATAGCCTGCTAGAAGTCACTCTTGGAAAGCGTTTTGTTCTTCACAAGTACCCAGAACCTCGTTAGCTGCCATACAAGTAATCTTAGCATCTCTCGCTGCTGCCGCTACTTCAATTCCCATTTCATTGTTTGAGTGGCAGAAATCTCATTCCAAATGCCTGAGGTCTGGACTAAAGCCCATATCTTCTTGTTTGTTCGTGTTTCATGAATACAAGATTCATGTTTATTTGCTGTGAACTATCACCACTGACTGTAGGTAGCTTTGCCTCTGACCAGGACTGGGCTTTTGGAATAGGGTAAAGCACTTACAGCTTGAGTGAGTGCCAAATGAATACCAGATCTTGTATACCACAAGACGAATGCTTGCTGGAATTATAGGGTACTCCATAATGGCCCTCTCTTTGTGGTCATGTTTCAAGAGATGTTAAAATATCTAAAAAGGTGTTCTTACACATCCCATAGGTTGGTGCAATAGAGCTGTAAGGTAGTCAGAAACTTAGGACAGAATATTAGAGTTTAAAACACAGAAAATCGGAAGAGATCCAAGTAACCTGAGAACCAAAGAACTAAAGGATTAATAAAGGAAGTAAAACCATATCCATTTCTCCTCAGGAGGTTTTCTGATATCCATAGCAAACTGATCATAGAATCATAGAATCATAGAATCATAGAATTGTTAAGGTTGGAAAAGACCTCGGAGATCATCTAGTCCAACCATCANACTCCTGATGAATTTGACAGAAATATATTTATGTCTACCAGACAGATCCAGTTATAGGAAAAAAACCTGTTTGCCCATGAAAACTCTGTTTTCAGTAAGGAAGCTATAGAAACTTATTTCTAATGTATATAAGCTCTTCTATAAACATTACAAAATCACTCTTCAGGGTACTTTTGCTCGTGTTACAGGAAGCATATCATTTATAATGTTTTCTTATTGCTATATTTGTGATATAACTGTTTTGCAGTGTTACTTAAACACAAATAATTTGGTTTTCTTCTGGTTTATATTTAAAAGTTTGGGGGCTGGGGTTTTTTTGGCATTTGGAGACAAGTCAACTAGAGAGCATTTTCTGTGCCATTTGAGGTTGAAAGTAACAGCATGGAGTCAGAGAGGGCCATTCAGCAGCCAATTTGTATCCCCAGTTGGGTATCCCTTCAGTTGAACACAGCTGGTAAAAAACATACAAGGTCTGGGGCTAACAGAAACAGCAAAAATTAAGAAAGTGAATTTTCTAGAAATGCTTAAACTATAAAAAGAGTTGAGCATGCTGTTGAAGAAGCTGTGAATTTGGCTCAGGGGACTGGAGAGCTTTTCCCTTCTTCAGAGTCAGATTGCAATTGTTGATATAAGAGGAACTGAATGTTTTGCCCACTTTTTCCTGTGAAAAGACTGGTTTTAGATACTTCTAATATTGCCCATTTCTGACCATTTAGGTTGTTTGGCAGCCATGGTATGATAAAAACAAAATTGTTGAAAGATTCAGCTATATGTGAAAATGAGACTCAGAAAAAAAGATGCGGCTTTACCAGTATTAAAGTTTGTTGTGCTCTTGCCTTTGAACAACTCCAGTTTTAGGGCAGGTATTTGAAATTAGTAGTGAAATAATCAAAGAGGCGTCCCTCACTGTTCTAAGAAACCTGTCCTTTGGGACATTTTGTAAGTTCCAGCTGCTCAGTAGAGTGCCTTCTCTGTTAACAGCTGAGAGAGAGGGCACTGAAGACTCCATCTTCACTGAGACAACCCATTTCCAAGTTTGCTCAAGCTATTAGATTTTGAAAAACCACCTTTGCACCGATGCTGCAGGGATGCCTCGCGTTTTAGCAGCTCTGCTTTCTGAGGACTTAGTCTTCACTGCGCGCTCCTGAGCACCTCACACCTCCGCAGGCTGGCAGCCAGGTCATGCCTTCCCCACCAGGAAAGAGGGCACGATGACCCCAGCTACACAGGGCTCCAAGTGCAAGGTCAGCCTTTCGCTGTAGCTCTGCTCCAAGGTTGTGTCAGTGTTGGAAATGAAGAAGGGAGCCTTCCTCTCAGGAACACCCTACCTGCTACTTATTTGTGAAGTTTTACAGCCTACATGAACAAGGGGCATAGAAATAAAAAACTTTGCCTACAGAGCATGATATACACAGTATAAGACTGTATTGTGAGTAATTAGGATAAAAAATAGAATTGAGGAGATGCTTATTAAGTGAGCATCACAAAACAAGTACACCGAATCTTATGAGCTCTTTTAAGAGTATGCCCAGGCATAAGTGGTCAAATTAAGATGGGTAGGCAATTTAAATTGTGCCATTTCCTAATTCTGAAGTGCCTGACTTTGTATTCTTCTTTTAACAGAAGCGTGTATGTGTACATATAAGCAGGAGATCAGTATACATTATTTGCTTCCAGTGAAGATTACAGCCTTTTGGGGAGCATTCCTTGAGCCTTAAGGAAAGATCTATGGGTCTTGCAGACATCTTGGAGAAGAGAGGGTGATAAGACATCCCGATATGGCCAGAAGATCCCCAGAATACAGAAGTTGTATTAATACACTAACAGAAATCTGGAACCTATTGCAACTTTTTTTTTTTTTTTTTTTTCAATGAGACACAAAATTTCTCTCTCCTACTTCTCTTCCACAACACCCATTTTTGTGAATTTGTCCATACTTGGTGTCTCAACAAAAGAGTGGAAGTCATTTATCAGGTCACATCACCTCATGTGAGATATCCTTGTCTTCTGAAAGCAGGAGTGCTTCGGCCTCAGGTTCATATGGGTCCTTGTAGATAACGTCGCCATACTAGTGGACAGTGACTTACACTGAAGAATGGCCCGTACTTTCACTTGGGAAATACAGCCACTAACCAGTGATAACTGTAGTATCAGTAGTGTTTCAGAAGACTTTATAACAGCCCCATTTACCCATTTATGGAAAAAAATGCAGAAAACTCCCCTAAAAGAGCCAGTGATGCAGAAAGCAGGAGGCTGTCAAAGCCTGGAAAGATGGCAGTGCTTACCAGGTGGCTGCACTTGAACAAAAGAGGGGTAAGACAATTTAAACAACAAACAGATGATCTGAAATGGCTTATCAAGAAACCAGAGCAACCTCTAGTTTTCATTCTCCTGAGGGAGACTGGAATATCCTATTCTTGAGAAAGATACCTCCTTTTTTTTTTT
>VZTL01078211.1:5415-62244 GCA_013400535.1 Scopus umbretta
TGCGGGGCACAGCCGGGAAGGGGCGGGGGGGGCCCAGCCAGCTCGCTCAGGGTGGCCCGAGCAAACTAAAATTAACTGGCTGCTCTTGAGCAGGCTTTGAAAATGCAAACAGCTGCCTGGGCCCGGAGTTATTAAAAAAGAAGGAAAAAAAAAAAAAGGCGGGGGGGGAAGCAGCGCCCCGGTACATTTGCAGAACGAGCTGATTGCGTTGTCGGGATGTTCGTGTCGGTGTGCCATCGCCTCCCCCAGCGTGGGGGGTTTGATTTGTTATCGCAGCATGACCGTTGCTTTTTGCTGGCAGAATAAATGCTTTATTCATGCAGATCTGAGCTTTAGCTGGGGGAAGGCAGCTTTTTTTGAAACGTCCAGTGTTACCTAAGCAAAGAGGAGAAATTTTAAATCCCCATCTGCACTGCTGCAAGCCCTTGAGAGACTCGAAAAGGCTGTAAAAAAAGCAGCAGTCCCACAGTAGAAGCGCCCAGCCTGCCTGCAAGAGCGAAAATGGCATAGGTCAGTAGAGGGCTGTTACTGGCCTGCCAGGCGACACTGAGCACATCTAGAATTAGGCCAACGTACGTTTGGTAAGGACAGAAGTGTGGGGTTTGCAGCATAGCTGTGTTTTGAGGCGCACCACCGAAACACAGGTTGCTGGAACCATCCAGCCCCTGGAACATGCAGGCAGAGCTTGTCCTCGGCAGTGCAGAAAGGGCATGCTCGACAAAAGCCCTCCAACAGCTCCTGCTTTTCCTTCACACTGGCCTAGGAGAGCCTGTGCTCAAAGACAGGCTAGGGCCAAGTATTGTTCAACGTACCCCATTCCTCCCTTTGAGGACAGAGGTCCCCCAAACTGTACTATTCAAATTCTTACTTTTACTCCTTTACTCCGGATTGTGCTCCTCTTGGTGACTAAGCAAATGCACCAATCTGTACCATCCTCCAGGGCAGTTCACGAGAGCAGGGTTTGGGTCAGGGAATTCCAACAGCAATTGTTGGACAAATGTTTCCCATATCCTCTCCTGCTCGTGAATAATGTGTCCTCATGCCAGTAAGACCATGGGGCTGCAGCTTTTGTTACATTTGTTAAAAAAGTTGACAGTTATAAACAGACTTACTAAAATAAATTTACTCCTCTAAAAGTGGATGTGTTTTAAAATTAATACTGTGCTCTCCAAGCTATGTACGGGCAGGACTAGCTCATGGCTGCAACAGTTGCTTCCAGAGAAGAAGTAAGTCTTTTCTTCATTCTCAGTTATAGCTGTTTGAGAGTGCCTTAGAGGAACTTCAGTTTTTCAGTTTGTTAAGGCTTGTTATTTGAATTCCTTACTTTTCTACTCCTACTGATTAAGCAGGTTTTCGTGATACTCTTCATCTAAATAACCTCTCATGGTACAAACTTACATGAACTTGTCTACTCCGTTGTTTATTCTTTGGCTGTTAGTAACCTTCAAAAAGATTATTCTTTCCAGTTGTTCCCTTTTTTTTTACCCCCCATGCCATCTTTCTGTAACACTCTGTGAGCCCTTGAGTCACCTATCTGTAATAATCACCTTAAAGCCTCTATTTTTCACTTTGGCTTATATGACTGACTTCATCTGCAAAACATTTTGTGATATTCACTGTGAAAAACGTTGGATGAAAGGAGATGTTTCACTGGCAGGCAATGACAATGCAGAGAAAGTAGAGCAACTGCAAACTTTCTGCCCCATGCATTACTTGTTCTGATTTCTGTACGTCAAGAGACAAATTCAGAGTTAGTAAAATGGTATTGCAAGAAACTGTCTTTCAGCAAGAGGGAGACACTGACAGAAACTATTCAGAGTAAGGAATGCCAAATCAAGTGGCAAGACTTTAGACTTTAACTGGATATTTATTTAGAAGGCAGGGCAGATGGCATCAGTGGTTCTCCCTGTTTTCTACTGGTTGCCCCTGTTTTCTACTGGTCCCATTTGTTAGAGTCATTCCTCCGAACCACGGTACAAATAAAAAGACAACTGTGAGCTCTGGTATGTGCTATAAAAGCTGTGTGACTCCATAACACTTACGTTGAACATAATGTAGAATCAGAGCAAAGCAAAATTAAAAAAAAAGGAGTTGAAGAGTAGGCAGAAAAGACGAAGGAAGGAAAGCTGTATCCTAGATTATTTCTTAGGGAGATAAGAAGAGAGTAAATTTATCACATGGAATGATGCTGCTAGGCCATCCCAGATGGCAGGAATGTGCAACGGGATTTACTGAGATGAAGGAAGAAAGTCTCTTGGGCGTGTCACCAAGTTCTAGTTTGTTTTTTTTTTTTTCCTGATTAGACCCACTGGGAGATGGGACACAATCGCTGAGAGAGGCAATGGCAGTCTCAAAATGGCAGATTGCGGCCTAAGAAAATTCTGGGCTGCTAAGTCAGTCTAGGGCATCTTGACTGTTTTCAAAAAAAAAAAAAAAAGAAAGAGAAAAGCAACAACAAAACCCAGGATTCTGGAACTCAGGTTACCCCAAAGCATCCAGAACCACTGTAAATAGCATCAACCATGTTTCGAAAGGCAGCAAACTTACATTCATCTCCAGTTTCTACCTCAGCCTAAATTCACAAGTGTTAGCCTGCAAAATTACTTACATTTCCTCACAACAGGAGGGATTCTCATCAGCACGTAAGCACAGGCAGCCACCATTAGCCAGGTTATCAGCCACCCAGAACAAATGTGCTGTGCAAGACTGCAGCATCTGAGAAATTGTCTATTGCAACCACCCAGCAGTTCAAAAGGTTTATCCAAAAAGCTCCTAACGCCTAGCATGCTGAATATGCCGCATGGTCTGTCGGCAATAAACCTTCAAAAGCAAAGTCCTGGCAAGTCCAAGGTACCAGAATAAATTGACAGTCTTGGGTATTGGTACTAACTCTGGAGCTGTCTGACTAGACTACCGTGCATAGGGAGGAATTGTTAGGAACAAACAACTATCTGTCCTTTTACACATTTAAAAATAAATCCAGTTCAACTGCCAAACTAAGTTGGAGTGAGGACTGGCATCCCTACATGATGTCTTTTCCTGCCATTTTAAAGCCCCCTTAAATGGTGCCAATATAATTTTCCTTGTTTCCTATCCCATCTGATAGAGAGCTCTTCCCATGGGGGGAGGGAAATCAAAACAAAACACCCCCTCCCCACCCCACCACTTATTTTGGGTGCCCAAGGGTGAACATTTTCAGATTACCTGTTGCAAAACTTCCAGTCCTCCTTGTTGCCTTCAGAAGAACAAAGGCCATCGCTTCCCCCTTCTCCTTCCACCCGCCCGCAGAAATTTGCTGGGCCTCACCGGCTGTCCTGCTAACCGGCACTGCGACCGCCCATGGTGCAACCGCCCGAATTGTGAGACTTGTCCCAGTTACATTTAGTAAATAACTTCCATGACACTTTTAACCTCAACATTTTGAAGCATGCTTACATATAGTCTTACATGATCAGGCAGGCTATTGAGCTAAGAACACCAAAATTTGCACTCCCTAAAGCTTAGTGGGGAAATGCCAGGAGCCTGGGGGGAAATGATGCATTTGCCTATTTTACATAATGATTTGCATAATTAGAAATAAAATAACTTCACAGTATTATATCAGCTTGCATTTCTATCAGTCTGATAGATTACTTTAAATTGCATCTTGTCTGAGCTCACCAAAGAAATCTAGTCTTTCTGTAATGAGGTGGGAGAGCCTTGTATTTCACAGGCAGGAAGTAGGGAAGGGAAGCCTCTGCCCCCCACCACGGAGCCTTAATTTGAAATTAGATTGAAGACATAAGAAACTGATTGAAAAGAGCATATGGGGAGGGCACAGGTGACAAAAGGAAGGGGATACTGCTGGAGGGGATGTAGTTTCCCACAGCGAGAGAGGTAAAAGCTGGTTGCATCATGGATTTGTAAAATAATTATTAGCTTGTGGAGTAGTATCCCAAAGGATACAGGGAAGCTCCACTGCCTTCCACATTTATGGTCAAATGGGAGAAAACATTAGGAAAGATTCACAAAGATGGGCTATCAGGCTGATGATTGCTTTCATCTCCCAGATCCATGAGTAAGAAAACAAAACCTGAAGCTGATCTGCTCATCCCCACTCAGCAGTTCAGCGAGGACATCAGTTACATTTTAACCCTTGCATGACACTTTGAATTCCCCTGTTTTTTTAAAGTGAATTTAATCTGCTTTCTCACAATTTTAGGGCTGCAGAGGCTCTTTGGTATAAAATGCAGGCAATCCTGCCCCATTTCATTTTCTTAAGCTAGGTGCTTTTTTAACAAGACAAATTCTCTGCCGGCAGCAGTATTATCAGCCAGGGTCCTGTCATCCTTCTGTCTGGGTGCAGTAATATCACAGCATGAAGAAGGGAAGCTTCCAGAGACAGTGGGAAAAGATGACATTCGTGTCTGCTGTCCTCTTTCCATCAGTGCTCTGAGAATCTGGATGTAGCATAGGCACATGCAAAACTTGCTTTCTGGTCCTTTAAATCTTAAAAGGTGCTTCTGTCCTGGCACAGTGCTTGGATGCTTCCCAGACTGCTGTAGCTGATTTTGGCCAATTCCGTATGACGTATCGCTGGCAGCACCTGGAGAAGAACTGCTTGGGATGGAGCTGCCCCAGGCTTCCTGGGCTGGCCACCTTCTTTCAGATGCTGCAGGAGTCCCAGCCTCATGGGTGCTCCAGCTTATCCTGAGCTTCTCCCACTGCCTGTGAAAATGATTCACAAGGTCTGTAAAGGTCTCTAGCAGAGCTACTCCTTGCTTTATAACCCTAAAAGTATTACAGATCCAAACAAAAATAAATATACCCTTCCCTGCTTGCTCTCACCACCGTGGGATGTTTGTCAGGAACTGGGCCGGTGCCTTTTTGTGGTTCAAGCTTCTTTGCAGAAGTATATTCCTCCAGACCTCTCTTCTACACCATGGATCCCTGACCTAGTCTGGACTCTCTGTCAGACATCCCTCTTCCTCCAAACCCCAGTGATTTTGTTCCTTCCGTGTGATTCCTCCTTCTGTAAACTTCGGTTTCTGTGTCCAAAGACAAGTGCTAACACCTCTAGGTCCTTCCTGAAGGAACTGCACCATTACAGAGCCTAGCTGTCTGCAGAAAAGCTAGAGAAAACTCGTTCTCCTTCCTTCAGCCAGCCAGTTGTATATAGCTGTCCCATGTGCATAGCTGCCGTTAAGGTTATTTTAATCTCTTATCCAGGAGCATTTCTGCATGCAGCTCTAGCAACATGAGGCTGACTGAGGTATGTAACAATGTAATGAAAACCAGCCAAGTTTCTCAAGTTTGTGCATCAATTTGCCATCTCATTGCTGATGGTGCCAAAATATTTGTGAACATTGCATTATGTTTTGCTTCCAGCACTGGGGTTGGTGTGGACATAGTGACTGGTTGCTCTGATCACTATACTGTGAGACCCTGTGATTGTGAGGGACGTAATGGTTGAATGCATTGTGCTATGTCTTTTGTCATTTATGCCCAACCTTGTTTTAATTTTGTCTTTCTATAGGCTCATCTATTTGAGATTGTATCTTAAAACCTCTTTAATGCACAGACTGAAGGCTTGCACTTGTCCCATTTGAATTAATGGGTAAGGTTTTACTTGTTGCAATAGAAACAGGGCAGGATACTCATCAAAGCCTCAAACTTTGTTTATATAAGAAGAAGAACCGTATTTAGCCCAAAATAAGAGATGGGAAGGACCCATTATATTGTTTAGCCCCTGCTATTACATATGCTAGTGGTATAATTAGTCTAATTTTAAATGCCTTGAATAATGGAACTATTGCCATTTCTCTTGGGACATGGTTCTGCCATCTAACAATCATATTGGCAGGAAGCCACTGCCTGATGTTCAAACAAACGGTTTATCTTTGCTTGATTAAGACTCACTAAAGATGAGTGCAGCCTCCAGAAATATGTTGTTTCTAAAGCTTAGAAAACAAGGGAGGAAGAGCTGTTATTCAATACAGAATTTGCCAGATGTCTAAAGAGGCTAAGGAATTTCTAAGCCTCTGTTTACAAAATCCTCTCTCTTCCTCCCATGAATGCTTAAATTACCAATCACTGCTACCATCCTATGTTTAGGGTGAGATTTCCTTAACCGACTCCACTTCCAAAATTGGATTGGAAAGAGAAACAAACATTTTAATTACTTTTATTTTCCCTCTTCCTGATGGGCTTGCACAAATTAACCCTTGTCTTCCACAATTATAATTAAACTCTTAAACAGAATTGTTTCTTCCTTTGGTCCCAATCATGCCCTGGAGACCCACTTGCCAAGGTGGTTCCCTGCTTCCAGGCCACACGAAGGTTTTCTGTGTGGGGGTACTGCCTGCTGCATCCCAGCAAGTCCTCGAGATGGCCGATGCTGCTGTATGGAAAATTTCCCTTTCCACGAGAGCCCCCAGGCAGCAGTAGCCCAAAGTGCATTTGAATGATGCAATGCTATTACGGGGCAGAGGGCTGATGCCAATGCCTACAGACAGCTCTCCTGAGAAACTGGGGTGGTAAGGTTTGTGGACCAGCATCACATGCTCTCCTTCACCTTTTTCTAACCAGTCATTTCTAAACTGTGATTTCTACCTCGGTGTCAGCCTGCACTGACTCTCTTGGAGTTCTCTCTCTCTTGGAGCTGGGACCAATGGTATTCTGAATGGCACTGGAGATATTAAGCTGATTTCCTTCTGTGGAGGGAGGGGAACCAGAAAGCAGCACTTCAAATAAGCTCCCTCCTCATGGAGTCTCTGAAGGGAATGAGGGCCCATTTTCTTAATTACATGTTCATTAGTATGTTTAGTGCTCTCCTCCCTCTCTTCCCCCAGCCCTGCCACCTGGGAGTTCCTACCATGTTACTGGAAAGCCACAGAGGTTTATTTAAATACCACATAGTCAGATTGGAATGAAAAGCTATGAAGCTTCCCCTCTTTAATACTTTTGAAATTATTTATGGGCTATGCTTCTTGCCTACGTAGAAGGTGCCTTCTGAGATTCCTGCAAGTCAATGCAGAAATAGCTGTTTGAATTGAGCAATAATTAGAAGCATATGGAGCAAAGCAAAGCATCAGAGAAATCCCATTCTGCTAAAGAAACACTGCTGTCTGAAATAGATTTCCTCTGCATGTAACATTTTCTCATATGGGCTAAAAAGAAATAACATCATATGTCTGGTTTGCACCTACCAAAGCTGTGAAATTCAAAGTAACGTCTGTAATTCTGCCCTGAATTCAGTCTAATACTGCATGGCGTTTGCAGGCTCTACGTTTGCCTGGATCACGGTTACAATTTCTCTTCTTTGCTAGACCTCAGAACAATGGAGATTCGGCTTCTTTTTGTGAATGTTTGTATATTTGTGTGTAATATTTTTTTCTCAATCTTTGTTTTTGTTTTTTTCTTTAAACAATTTAAAATGCTGAGGAAATGTTTGTGACTTAAGAGATGGTCATGATCTTTTGTAATCCACAGACTCAGTCTGGGGAAAGTACTTGGAGCTCTCAAATCCTAATTTGCTGCCAAATTCTTATGTGCTTGATGTGGTAGATTGTTTCACTCCTGCCTTCTAAAAATAGCAGGTCCTGCTCTCATCGCACTCTCAGATCATCCCTTTGAGTTTAGAGATAACTGAAAACTCTCAGCACCTCAAGGGGAGACATAGAGCACCCAACCTCAAATTTTAACTCTCTATTTCTCATTTGCTTTGCTCACACAAGTACAACTAGACATGGTTTGCCGTGGGGCTTTTGTTGAACCATGTTGTTGGGGTGAGATGATTTTCTTTCAATGATTATAACTTATTGACCTGTTAGCTAGCCATAAAGCTGTATTTTGGTCACCTGCTACACATGTGCAGTAAAGCTGTGGTTTTAATGATGAAATTGCTCATATTTACGCTGCATTTTTTGATAGGCAGGGATCATTACTACAATGTAGTGGACTATCCACTAGCCATTTTAAAAAACAACAGTATTTAAAAATTACAAAGATACAAAATATCTCTGAAAACATAAATGTTGTAGGACTCTAAAGCGTTCAGAGCTTGTGCTATGCAAGATTGCTTATGAACAGGTTTGAGGCTTTTGCCTGGAGCAGAAGTTACTCCTAGAACAAAAATTTCTGATTTTGAAGGATATCATAAATGTTGGCAGGTTACTGTTTTCTTTCTGATGTGTGCGAGCAGACATGTACTGGGCTCAGCAAGGCTGTGGCGTGTGCCTGCCCTGCAGTGCTGTTTCCAACCATGCTCAGGGCAGTTGGGCAAGTTGGGCAGGGGCTGGTCTCACCGGTGTGGCAAGGCACGAGCGTCATGGCAAGACCTGTGGTGTAGGAAGTGATGCTGGGAATGCAATAGGTGGCATTCCTCCGCTTGACCCTGCTTCCCAGCCCTGTGCTGCTGTAGGTGCAGGGTTTTGCCTGGGGTGTGAAAGCTGAAATTCCAGCTGCTGATAGCTATTAAAGTGCAACTGCAGAAGTAGAGATGTTAATGCTGGTGTCTTTGCCAAACTCCTACTGGTTTATTTTCATAAGTGCTGTTGCGGGTCGTCGGGGATAACTTAGGAACACAAGATCTAATATTAAAGCAATGACTTTCTGGGCAAAGCAAACAAGTTCTCCAGTAGCATCTTAGAAGATGCCCCACATGGTGCATTGGCGATGGTGGAGGAGCAAATCCTGGAAACTGTGTATGGAAGTTGGTAGCATTTTGTTAAAGTCAGTGATCTGTGGGCATTTGCGAGGTGCTTTAAACTGGTTTTACCTGAATTTGAGTAAGAACCCCATCTCTGGGTGAAATCAGCATCGTGTCAGTGGCTCCTGGTTAGGGAGGCAATAGGCCTCCAAAATGTGTTGCTATCACACGATTATTGTTAAGTGCAGTGTGATTCTTCGTGCTTTCCTAGACATAACAGTAAAGGCATTTTCTGCCCAGTGAGATCTTATTCATGCAAATTCTCATTGTGGTAGAGAAGGGTGTTGACTCATGAAAGACTGTGGAAAGTGGGACAGCTGAAGTGGTGACTGTCCCCAGCCAGTGCCCCTGCCCTGCACCAGGGATCACTGCCTCCAGGGCAAGGACATCTGCCCTCAAAGCCATTCTAGGACTGCTGCAACTGGTGCCCTGCTGTGTTAGAGCAGTTCAGATTTGTCGCTGGCTTCTCTCCTCTGGGCTGCAAACTGAGGCAATTCCTGGAGCAACATTACTTTTGGCCCAGAGATCCCTGCACGAGGGGCAGCTGCTTGCAGGAGAGCGGCAGGGCAGAGCGAGGGGGTGGGAGCTGCTGCAGCCATCTGATTTTCATCTGTGTCTGTGACTCAATGCTCTCCCTGACCACAAGGGTCAGCTCTTTGTGAGTAAAGTCCATAGGCGTTGGTCCCTAGATATTATGCAGATATGGTGAGTTTGGGCTCTCTGAAGCAACCTGAGCAGCTGAGTAATAGCTACTCACCAGCTTCCAAATTTGCTCAACAGTTTTCCAGAGAAAGGCTTTGTTTTCCAAGTATTTCTAAGGCAGCCATGCTTATAACATCACAGATCTAAAAATTAGATTTGCTTTGAAAGCATATCTTAAAGCTGCTTTTTTTGTTGTTGTTGTTTGGGGTTTTTTTGGTGGTTTTTTTTTTTTGCTGGGTTTTTTTTTTGTTGTTTTTTTTCAGTGACACTGACTCTCCCTTTAAGATGCTCTCAGATTCTGGGTGCTCACCACCAGGGCCATGCGTGGGGAGGAGACCCAGGCTGCTTCTGAGCTTCTTCAGAAGTGCTGATCCACCCCAGGGAAGCTGCTCGTGATCTGCAACTGAAGCCAGGCAGCTGAGAGCCAGCACAAGACATATTTTGCCAGATGAATTCCCTAGGGTCTGAGGGCTTGTTTCCTAACAGGACCAGCTAGAAAAATCACAGAACTGGCATGAGGGTTGTATAAAACTTTGTTATTGCTTTTGTCCATCTTTAAAGGTATAGATTTGAAGGTACACATTTTTTCACTACGTTTTTATCAAAATCACTTTTGAAAAGAATTGTTTGTTGAAAACTTTTCCAAGAAAATTCATTTTACTGGTAGCATTTTAAGTCATTGCTTTTTCAAACATGATGAAAAAATGACCATTGGGATAGGAGCTCATGTGGAAGCATCACAGGGGAAAACCCAAGAGGTACATCATCCCAACATTTTTTTCTGAAAAATACTTGAAAAAAGACTGTACGTGACAGTTTCTTCCTATTCATGAGCATACAGTTAAAAGAAAAATCAGGTCCATTTTTAATGCAAAAACACCAAGTGTTTATCTCTATAAACAAAAGCAGAAACAAAAGCCGGGTAAACCCAAATTGTATAGCCCCTGAGCCCAGGCACCCCCTTGACTGGAGGAGGAATTAGTGGCTTGCATAATCAAGCCTGGGGAGCTCATTTTGTCATGCTCAAAGGGCCACAGTGGTACAACAGTAGGGGTGGAGGGATCAGCAAGCACCAACAATGAATTCCCTTCATTTTTCCAATTTAAGGCCTGAGTAGAGGAAATGCAAAGCTCTTCTTTTTTGCGCTCTCTCTCCTTTTTTTTTTTCCTTTCTTTTTTTTTTTTTTTAAAGGGTAGATGAAAAGAGCAAGGCAGTAAAGGAGCCAGGATGACACCTGTATCTGTGACAGCTCAGGCAAGGGAAATAGTGGGAAAGGATCTGCTGGCAGCAATTTGAAACTGTCCCCCTTCCTGACTTGGAGGCTTTGACTGATGGTGCAGCTTTGTGCAGCCATATGGTCGAACATCTTGAAGGGCCGGCAAAGAGGTGCTGATGCCAGCGCTGGGAAGGGGAACCAAGTCATTATTGGAAACCAGATCTCCAAGAGAGAGAAGCCATTAATTCAAAATTTTGTGTCATGCTTCACTATCCTTTCTGCACACGGAACTCAAGAGTGGCACTGGGGGAAGGCGAAGCCTAGCTTGGCCACCAGGGACGGCTATGCCGAGCCGTGGTTAAAAGGAACGGCTTCTTCCTCAGCGCTTAGTGCACAGCATGGTGTCTTTACAGGGCAGCATTTCCCTCTTTACACACACTGTCACACACTCTCTCTTTTTATTCACCCAAACCCCAAATTTGGCTTTGTTATAAACTGCCACATTGGTTCTCCCTGCAAAATAGCCATTGCAGCACCAGGAGGACAGGGTTTGTTCAGCCTGGGCTGCATTTGAGATCTGAGGAGAGCAGAGCTCCTTGACCATGGCCACTGGCAGCACTGCTGCCCATTAATGTAAAGCAGCACCAGGACCAGCAAGATAAGAGTTGTAATGACCACTGTGGGTTCCTGCTTTCCCTTTTATTACTTGGTACATTACATTTGTTTCCAGCAGAGAAGAGTTTATGTGTGAGTGGCTGTGCTGGCTGTGTTGGACTGAGCTCCCTACATGGTTGTGTGGATGGACTCCAGGGACAGAGCTGCACTTCCCCTTAATAAGCTCCTCGCACCACATTAAAGATAAAAGGGGAAGGGAAATATTTATATTCTGACAAAGCAGGTCTTCCCTTCAGGCTCTTGTTTTATTTATTAGCTTGCTCTGTCCCTCTTTTGCAGTTTTTTCTCTCTGCTTCAGTGCCTGTGCTCTCTTTTTCTCCTTTCAAAATTCACTAATTCCGTCCCTGGGAGACAGTGACAGTGAAACTTAAGAATCACTGCCCAAGACATCAAATTCAAATTGTGTAATTCCCAGTTGATAACTACAACCCTCCCCCCGTCTGTGTTTTTAACACGAAGTAGTGATTTATAGTGCTTAAACAATTGAATATATTACATCTGGTTTACTCCAATTGCTTTAGATGAAACTGTAGAAATAGGGTGTGTTGGGTTTTTGATGGTTGTTGTTGTTTGTTTGTTTTTTATACATTACAACACAGATGCTGAATATCCTCCCTTGTTTGTGTAGGCAATGGAAACCACTGTCATTCTTGTCTGGAGAAGCCCTTACCAAGGCATGACACAGCTACACCAAGACCTTTCTAACCTCATTCATCAAACACTTCCTTTCCTCTGAGGCCTTATCCCAGGGGACCATTCATTTCCTTCAACTAATACGCCACACGAAAGGCATCTTGGGTAGATTCCTGTGTCTGGGTCTAGCTCTGAATTTGTATAAAGGTTCAAGAAGACAGAGGAAAGATAAGAATACAGGCAATATGCGGTATTATCATCCATTCTGCTGCTTTTGCTCCTTGGAGAAAATCATGTGCTAACTTACAATGTCAGGGGACACCAGTAATAATTATTTTTAGAGCTATATTTCCTTGCCACAATCAAGTAGCTCTCTGCTAAGAGTGAAGCATCAAAATTAAAGAGAGTTGGTGCCCAGAAGCTTCACCTCACTGACATTGTTATGTTTCTGCCTGTTATCATAGAATTGCAAAATATCTGCAAAGCACAGCCCTTACACCACCATGGTTAAGTGGTGTAAACTGCAAACTGCTGAATGGATACATTGCAGCTGGCTGGGGGAGAGGGCTGGTCTTTACCATTCACAATCCCTCCCAAAAAGTGCCACAGCTCTGTTTCCAGACTGATCAAGAAGGCAAAGGAATCTGTTAATTGATTTTTCTCCCTCCCTTATCAATTAATGAAGCCCATCTAGGGAGATGTGTGCTCTTCTTTCTTAGTTAATTAATCCTTTTCCTTTATCTTCACAAATAACAGTAATAAAGCAATTAGCAAAGGATTTACAGGGTGTGGAGCAGCGGAGGGATTCCTCTGGCCCCTCTGCAGCTCAAGCTGTTCAGTGCTGCTGCAATTCAGGCTCTCTCTAAAGGGATTTGTGTCCCCCACCCTCTGCGCTGTGTCTGCTGAAAACCTGGCCTCCTCAAGAGGTGAAATCCCCAGCTTGCTTTCCCCTAAGGGAGAGTTAACAACTTCAGTGCCAGTTTTTGGCAAAGGCCTCTGCTGGGACAACAGCACCAGGCGCTGGCTGCCAGTGGCACCACTGTCCCCGTAGCCCCTGAGCCTGTGGCTCTCAGAGAAGGTGCAGCAGCGCAGGGCGCGCTGAGCCACCCCAGTGCCTCAATCCTGCTAGAACAGCAGCCCCTCTGCCTCCATCCCCTCTCCTGGCCCTCTCCTCCCATGCCAGCTCATACCCAGGCTCTGCCTCCCTGAAAGCCCTCCTTGAGTGGTTCAGCTCTCTCAGCCAGTAGAAAAGGAACCTACCTAAGCTGTAAACCCTGCAGGAGAGGAAGTACAGGAGGAGGAAGTTGCCTTCTCCTCTCTGTGACAGAGAGGTGTTGGATGGGTTTTGCCATTCTCCCCAGATGTTAGGGCTGGGACACCTGAACAGCTGTCTCCAAACTGCCTGACACAGCTGCCCTGATGGTGGATGCCTTTTGGGGAAAGGACTGCAGCTGCACAGTGAGGATGTGCTGGCGGAGGGACCAGCATCTCCGTATGGGATATTCACACCTTGACAAGGCATCTGTCCCTGTGCTTGGCTGCTCAAGTTAGCCTTTGCCAGCACCTCTCCTCGGTGGTTCCCTTCTCTTTGAGTGTGCAGGTGAGTCCTGACATGTTGTCCATGGCAGCAGCAAAGACCATGCAGATTCCAGTCTCGAACAAGGAAAAGGGCATGACTAATAATTTATAGAATCATAGAATCATTAAGGTTGGAAAAGCCCTCTGAGATCATCTAGTCCAACCTTCAACCCAACAACACCATGACTACTAAACCATGTCCTAAAGTGCCCCATTTACATGTTTTTTGAATACCTCCAGGGATGGGGACTCCACCACCTCCCTGGGCAGCCTATTCCAATGCCTCACCACTCTTTCAGTAAAGAAATTTTTCCTAATATCCAATATAAACGTCTCTGGTGCAACTTGAGGCCATTACGTCTTGACCTATCGCTAGTTACTTGGGAGAAGAGACCAACACCCTCCTCACTACACCCTCCTTTCAGGAAGTTGTAGAGAGCGATCAGGTCTCCCCTGAGCTTCCTTTTTTCCGGACTAAACAGCCTCGGCTGCCCCTCATAAGACTTGTTCTCCAGGCCCTTCACCAGCTTCGTTGCCCTTCTCTGGACATGCTCCAGAACCTCAGTGTCCTTCTTGTAGTGAGAGGCCCAAAACTGAACACAGTATTCGAGGTGCATATATATTCTGAAGTGTTGATATATCAGGTGGTTAAGCTAAGGCAAGGCTTAAGACATTTCAAGCGTTTTTTCGGTAGGCTTGGGAACCCAGAGTTTCATTGTTTCTCCATGTGTAAGCGTGGTGTGACCTGCTTCTGCCCACTTACCCTCACACCTCTGCGCAGGACTTGGTGTGGAGGGTGTGAAAGTTGGGCCCACAACAGGGAGCACAGCACTCTTGACTGGTTTTCATCATTTAATGGTTCCAAATCATCATTGTTTATTGTTTGCCCTTAAATGTTATTACCAAAAAGTAAGTTTGTTGATAATGTCCCATTGAGGAGAACTTTACAGGGTATTTACCTTTTCCTGCTGATTAAGGAGATTGCCGGCATGTAAGAGTAAGCAGCAGGTCCTGAAGTCCTGCAGCAAGAACCATCCACATGTCCGGTCTCCTCCTTTCTGCCCACATTTCCCCCTCTGCCTTCTCATTAGCAGCACTGGTGCATTGCTGGAATGCCCACCTCCACCCTCCTTCTGAAGGCACAAAGAGCTGGAGATGAAAATCTTCCTCTTCTGTGCTCCTAGCTATGAAAATTTGGAGACCTTATGTTCCCCAAATGACAGAGTGGCCTGGGAAGAGCAAGCAGATCCCAACAGCCCTGTGTAGAGTGGTCAGTGAAGTGGTCCCTTCTGTGCTGGAGCCCTTGGAAGGAATGAGCACATGGCGCTGAGTGCCCCCAGCCCTCAGGCTTTGAAGAAAGGAAAGGTCCCATCTTAATGTGTGAATTATCAACAGTAGTAGCTCTGCAGCTATACTGTCACCCAGCATCCCCTGGCAGGGCTTAGGCTAGATGCTGGAAGATGAAGCAACTGACTGCAGCAACACAAATAAAGTGTCTGTGCATGAAGGAATGTTCAGGCAGGAAAGTGTCCAGCTGTCCTTCGGCCAAGGTGTTTTATCCCACTGAAAAGGTATAGCAGGTATAGCAGGGCTGGCATATGTTTTGTTGCCCCTCAGCCTCCTGTGACCATCCCAGCCAGCCTGGTTAGCTCTGTGCTGTTGTTGTGTGTCCTGCCGGCTTTGTGAGCTGCCCAAGATCAGCAAAGGGAAGAGCTGGTGAATTCTAGGAAGCATATTCTGCTCTTACAGCACTGGGCTGCTTCATCAGACCAAACTTCTATCTCCTAATGTAGGCTCCACAAGAACAACTTTTTGATCTAATGCACATAATTTTAACTACGCAGCCACTAAATATGTCTGACTTGGGTCAATCCTTCTGTCACTGTGGGGAGATGTCTTGGCTTTTTTCTTTGTCTATCATGTTGCTTGCTCGCTTGCTCACCGCTGCCATGCCTATCTCTATTTTCAAATGTAAACTTGGTGTGCCACTATCGAGTGACAGTGAAGAGATGTGGATGTTCTGTGTGACAGCATGTATATAGCAGATGCATATTTGTCCTTAAGGCGAGATGCAATGTTTCATCCCAAGGGAAAGAAGAATGACCTTTAGTCTGTCTGGATATTTTATGATCTGTCCTTCCTTTTCTGTTTCCTGTGAGGTTAAAGACCTGCTGGTGATGATTAAAAGTACTGCAGTTTCTTCTCTCTCTAAATAGTTTTTCTGAGTTACTTCAGAAGCAAGAAAGAGGCTAGAAAGGTTTAGTTGCAGGTTCCTTTTCACCCTGATGTCCATCAAAAATTAGATTCTGCTGCATTTTACTTTCTAACGAAAGTAAAACATAGTAACCTTTCCTTTCTGTTCATATCCAGCAGCTGAACATCCCCTACTGCTCTCAAACAGATTCCCAGAAAGATGTTTTTTGCAGCCTTCATACCAACAGCTCACTTTATGGTGCCAGCGTGGGATCTCTAGACTGGAGCTCCTAGCACATCTGGGTCCGTGTATATTAGCATCGTAGCTGTTAGGAGGCAAGTTCAGAAATTTATTCCTAATTACAGCAGAAACAACACTCGGGCTTCACATCAGATCTTTTTCCTTGGGCTCCTTTTTGAGTTCAGAGCTGCTATACTTCTTTCTGCAGAACCCTGGCAAAGATATTGTTGAGAAAAAACATTAACAAGGTGGTGCCAGAAGATCATTTGTGCATTGCACAGATGGTCTGCACGTGCGCCACAAATCTAGTGCTTTGGGAAAATGTTGAATTTACTCTGCCCTGGCTTCACAGCTGATTCCAACGTGTACCACGAGCCCCTCTGACACTTCCGGGAAGTGTTGGACTCACTTGCAGTCTCTCTGCAGCTGATCTGGGCAGATGCTGTGGAAATGTCTGGGGTTTCTGGACATTGAGTAACCTGGGGTTGCTACCGCATAGTACTTCCAGCTGGGCCGCTGGACTCCAAGAAATCCCACAAAAAGGTAAAGAAAGTCCTCAGATTCTCCCTTCCTTCCAGACAAAATCTGTGGGCAGAAGAGGGCATGTCCAATTAAACCCAGACGTGTTAGCCTTGCTCTAATCTGTCTGCTGGATGTCTGCAAGATGCAGAGAGATCAGGCAGATGATGAATGGTGTGGCAGTCTAAAACCACACTTTGCTATGAGTAATGTTAGCATATTGATGAAGCCTTTCATTCTCAGCGTTTCTCAAAAGTAATTAGTGTAAAGTTCTCTGCAGGATCAACGTTTGAAGTACTTTTTCCACTCCATATTCTCTTCTTTCCCATTTTATAATCTCTTAAGTCACTGTATTTGCTTAATGGCAAATCTGTGTGAAGCAGTTTCATTTATTTGCATTCATTCTAGCTTCATAATAGCTGGTACTATCTGAATTCTCTTACTGAATATGATCCATCCCAAATAGCCCGGAGATTGGATCAGTCTGACCGTCCTGCTCTCGAACTTCTTGAAATGAGAAGGGTGCGGGGAAAAAAAAAAAAAAGCTGTCATCTGTCCTGAGTTCCTGGGTAGGGCTCACAGCCACTCAATCAGAAGACACCGAAGGAGATCTGAAGCAGCTGCTGAAATTGCAAATTGAACAAAAGAAAACAACAACAAAAAAAATCAGCACTTCTAGTTCACTCTCTCTGTAAGCAGCCTGCAGCCCCACACAGCAACTCAGCTGCCTGGAGGCAGGGCATTACTACAGGCTCCCCAAAGCCCCAGCTGCTAACTAGGAGGGGTAAATACCTTCCCAGGACTGGAATGCCCTGATAGCGGTTCATGTCCCCTCTGATAAGTGGCAACATTTCAAACCCACCCAAATTTGAAAAACTACCAGGAAATATGCCAAAGAAGAATTTCCTGTTTTAAATGGCTGTGGAAGTCACTACTGTCCTACGTTAGAAATACAGATTGCAGCTGAGGCTTTGAATAAGCAGTGTAACTTGAATGAACGTCTATGGGTCTGCCATCCAGGAGGCCTGGCTTTGTGGCTGCTGGCCAGAGGTGGGGTGGGGAGAGCTGGGGTGCCCTGGCTCCCCGCTACCAGGGTGCTGCAGAAGGGACCTCTGACCTGGACCCTTCCGATGGCTGTGGCAACACAGCACAGAGGCACACAGCACCTTAGTCTCTCAAAGACAGGCAAAAGAATTAGATTAGTTAATGACCAGGCTGGAAAAGGATTCTGCCTTCTCTATTTTGCTTCCTCTGCCTGCACAGAGGTGTTCAGGTGTAAACAATACTTTCTAGTGGAGTTTTGGCTAGCCTCATTCTGTACCTGCCTCTTTCACTCACCCTCTGTCTTTCTTCCCTGGCAGATGGCTCCTCTCAGATCAGGAACCTGCTGCTTAGGAATTGCATTAAAGAAATGGAAACAGGGCCTTTTGTTTCTCAGCTTTTCCCCTCTGTAAGCAGGGTGGAGGTAACTGTGGGCAGGAAGAGATGGAGGAGCAGTTCCCTGGAGATTGCCTTCCAATCAGAAAATCAAAGTGCTTAGCCAGATCCCTACCCTCTTACAGAAGCATATGGAATCAGAACAAGGCAAGATCTGAATTCCTCTCTCATCTTTGTGTAAAACTGGTATTAAGAATTTACCTGCTTTTAACTACATTTTGTGGAAAGGGCAGCCCCTGGTGTAATAGTTGCATTATGGTCTCCAGAAGTCCATTTTCACATAGCCTTGCTCATCATTGGGTGAGCCCATTACATGCAAAGCCCTTGCTGTGCTTGTTGAAATCAGCTGAACATACAGCTTTTCTGCACCAAAGAGAGGGAGGCTTTTTAGTATCAAGACATACAGTCTCATGTAAATTAAGTAACTGTATGTAGGTTAATAGGATCATGTCCCTAGCTTCCTGAAACTGAAAGAAAAAGGAGGGTTATTTTTTTTATCCTTCAAGTAACGTTCTTTTAACAGGACTCTTACCTGGCTGCCATTCTATTGCCCTCTGTCTCTGAAATTAAGCTGCTGAAATCCATAATATAAACCTGTACATACCTCTGCCTACAGTATACAATGTCCCAGCCTTCTAAAAGCAACGTGCTAGGGAAGATACTGTATAATAATGCAGGAAATATAGGTCATCTTCAGTAGAATTTAGGTTTTAGCAAGTGGAACAATCCTATATGCAAAAAAGGAAAGAAGATTCCCAGTGTGGGCATCAGCTCTGTTCCCGTGATGTGAACGTATGTGCTTGAACTGTATAATCACACAAAATAGTAAATGTGTGATGAAAAGGTACATATCAGCTGAAGAAATATTTGCAGTATTTTGTATTAAATGCTACTGATGCCTGAAGCTATCTGAATTTTCCAGGATGTCTTTATTACCCCATATATGTAATAATAGTTGGAAAAAAAGTTCTCTGCCTTCTAGAAGAACAGTTCCATCTCTGGTGCAGAGGGTTTTACTTTTTGTCTGTAAAGCCTGACATTGACAAGTGTTTTTTTAAGTCTAAGGTGTGAGAAGGAGGAAAAACAACCACTTTCTCTGAGTGTGGACATGAATGAACTAATCAGGTGTCTGAATTACTTCTGATGCCACAACAACGACCACCAAAGAACTCTCCATGGGTGATTTTAAAATCAACTTTTGAAAGCACTTTGAATTTCACCTTTTCTTTCTTATTCTGTGGCAAGATGATAACATTCAACTATCAACCAAGCAGAAAATACACAGGGAAAGTGTAATTGTAATAACATTATTCAGGATTAGCTAAACATGAAAAGCCACTAAGAATGCATTAGCTGATGTCATAATATGACCAGAACCTTGTAGGTTCGTTTAAGTGAAAACTTTTGTATCACATCTGTTCTTTGTTCAGTCCATAGCTTGGAGATTAATCTCTAACGAGTGCCTAATCGGCTGCACTTTTCCCCGTGACTTGGCATAAACACTGATTTATTTAGTATAGTTTGGCTGTAATAATTTGCTATGAGCTGGAATCACAGCTCTGCAGCTCTTCATTAGGGAATAATAAACACTTGGCATCTTTTGAGTCAGGCTGCGTCTAAAGTAATTTACTACATGAGTGGATCAGTGCACTGAAGCTCCTTGGTGCTGAGACCCCTACATGTAACCTGTTGGCGGTTTGGGAGTTTTTCTTTGGACTAGGTGGTCTGGTTGTTCGAACAAAATGTTTCCACCAAAGATGTGTTTTGAAGCTCCCCAAAGGACCATGCATTGACTCAGACTCTCAGGTTTCCATTGTGGACTGGAGCTTATTAGGTTGTATCAAAACCAGTTCTGGCTTAGTGTGCTCCTGGAGGAATCGAGCTGATGCACACCAAACCCACTCTGCAGAGCAAACCAATTCCTACTAAGTGGCAATGCTCAGGGGATTTGCATTCGCTTTGAGACTTTACTGCTGCTCTGGACCACCATACTAACATAGACACACCCACTGGAACATAAATAAAATAAAGAAAAAGGTTTTTCCATTTGTCTGTTACCCAAAAGCGGTTTGGGTTTGTTGATTGGTTGGTGTTTTTTTGACATACCATTGCAGGTTTTTTATTTTCGAAAACAATTCCTTAGTGACAGGATTTTCCCGTCAGTGTTGAAAATGAAAACTCATACACTTTCATGGCCAGATTTACAAAAAAGCTTGAAGCCTAATTTTCAAGTAGTCAGCATTTCCAGCTGGATCCAGACACCCAACCACTTAGATTTTACTTAGAGCCATACACCCAAGACAGCCCCTTCGTTTCCAGTTGCACTGAGCTCTTTCACGTTGTTGCAACTCACACTCCTTACTTGCATATAGCTTAACAAGGACCTTGTCTGGCCACAAATGCCATGTAAATACCTATGTGTGTGTGTGTGTGTCTATATTCTTAGTAAGAGTTCAGTCTGCTTTGATGGTGGTCAGTAAGAGATTTTTCCACCACAATAGACTTTGAATCAGATTCTCATGCCTTGGTTCATGTGCCTGCCTGGTTTACCAGCTTGCTTAGGTCAGTCTTGGCTGGGTTAACCTAATCTCTCTTCCCTGGCTAGAGACTGGACCATCATCTGTCAGGATGGGTTCAGTATCCTGCTCAAGCTGTATTGTCTATGATTACATATAAAGCCCTAAACAATGGTCTATTATCTCTTTGTCTTGTCTTTTGAGTCTCTGCAATTCTTTGTTGGTGACAATTCTTGCAGAACACCATAGCTTTTTTCACCTGGAGGGAGTCTTCCATGGCAGCACCCACTTTCGCAGGAAGAGTCAAATACGCAGAGGCAGCCTGAGCGCATAACAGATGACAGCATTCCTGGGAATTTGTTTCAAGTTTCCAAGGTTTCTGTTCTGAACAAGCACGAGGATTGAACATTCCTCCTGAGACTTCTTTCATGCGTGGTCACCAAAATCACCCTACTTTCCCATCAGAGGGAGTTTTCCTTTGTGCCCAAAAAGTGTGTGGTGGAAAACAAAAGCTGCAGCTCTTGTTCACACAACCCTGGCAGAAGTCAGCCTCCCCAACCCTGTGTTCAGGGATTTAGTTCTGTCTCTTTCATTTTTAGCGGTGCACTTCAAGCTCAGCTCATATATTTGATTTTATCAGATATTCTCCTAATTGTGTCGTTTTCAGAAATGTTGGTATAAGGTGAGATTTCTTCCCAGAATTTTTTCTATCAGGCTTGTATTCTTGAAGGAAGTTGTCAGGGAAAGATCTTTACTTCCCCAAGAAAAGGGGAAAAATCCTGTTACTGTTTTTGTTTAATAACAAGCCAGATACTTGATAAGCCTAAAAAAAGTTTGTGGCAGATATCAATACACAGACACTACTGAGCAGTTTCTTTTGTTCATGCGAGCAGCTGGCTCACTGTTACACCTGAAGAGGTAATTAGAAAGATAAGTTGGAACACTAATTTGCAACATTCAGGCCTTCCCTGGGAAGGTATTGCCATGACAAAAGGAAATAAAGGAACTTGAAGTCAAGAAGAGGGGCACTGTCTACCATTTTTCACTCTTCCTGGCAGCTCTAGGTAACCTTTAACCTCTTCCCACCAGCCTTCTCAAAGAAGCTACAAGATGCAGGAGAGTAAAGGAAGAGGGTCTGGTCTCCTCACACAAAATGCCCTGTGCATTTATACTTAGAACAAATGTCTTTTATTATAATTCCTCTGTTGCTCTCACGTACTCCAACAGCTAAAAAGGAAAAGCAAAAAAACCTGAAAATGCCACACATGCCAAGAGCAGGTTGCTTTATAAGGGCTTTAGTGCACACATTGGAAATCAGTTCCTAGCAGTTGGGATTATTTTGTTTGGTTAGTTTATTACCGTGGATAGCACAGTGCTTGGCTCTGAATCCACTTTACACAGATTAATTAATTTAGTTTTGTAGCGCTGTTCAGTGAACTTTGCAACACTGCCTGTGAGTGCAAACAGGGCTTGCAGGGAGAGCTACGGCTTAGTGACACCCACACAAATACAGCTGTGACGAGTTGTGCGCTCAACTTTAGAGGCTGCTGTTGAAATCTCCTCCTGTTAAGAAGTGGGACTCTTCTGCCAATCATCTGATTTCTGTGATCAAAGCAAGCCTGGCGTGCACACGCTCAGAGACCCCATACGGCTCGCACTGAAGCCGATCATTTCAGCAAGAAGATGACCGGACCTTAGAAAAGGAAGCTCTATCAGTAACCTGGATTCAACCGGTATAAAATTTCTCCTTATCTGGAACTCTGTTCTTAGGAGAAATATCATTAGTAGCTGTGTGTTAATTGGCAGGAAATTGCTCGCCCTGGGCTCGTCTGACAGAGGCCTCCCCCCTCCCTCTCCTCTCCCCGAACTCCGCTTTCTCATAGCGCACTGCACTCCACGTTTGATGGCGCTGAAGGGAGAGATGAATTCCATGAACAGTAAAAACACAACTTTCCGCTCCATCTCAAGGAGCCAGATGACGGATACTATTTTCAAAGACTTCTTTGTCCATAAGATGGCGTTTGAATTAGGAACTTGTTTAGCCAGATTCTCTTGTTACAATTTACTGATTCATTGGGTGGAGAATGGGAGGGCAGGATGACAGAGCCAGACAGCTTCAATTAATGATTTTTTTTAAAAGATCTCATTCAAACACAAATGCATCTTAAAATGTATCCAGAATGAGACAGCAGGAAGAATTATTGACTTGAGCGTATTTGTGCCTTCAAATGATCTCTGAGGGGAAATAAGCTCTTTTATCACTACTTTTCAGAGAAAAATTGTAAAATTGTAACAGATGAAATCTGTTGTGTTTTTCTAAGAACCAGAGGTGGTGGAGAAAAGTTTTTTTGAGGGAAAAAAATCTCCAAATCTCTCCTGCTCTCTTCGTGAGACCGTGACAAAAGTTGAGTATCATTAGGGTTAGTAACATGGAAATAAGTTTCTGTTTCAGCAATAGAAGAAGCAAAGAGAAGGATCACATTCAGGTGTCCCACCTGTTCTGACAGATGCAATTATTTTGACAGCTATCTCTGGATCACATCAGAACGGACAAATCTGGAATTAGATCCAAGGAGATACTTACACCTTAACTCCCCATCCTCAGTGTTCCCCAGCCTGACCCAAGCTCATTAGGCAGCAGGTCCCACCTGTACTGGGAGAGCGCCCAGGATGTGACAGCATTAGTGCTGCCCCTCTTCTTCCTCCACGCTCCTTCCGCCAGGCCTGAGCTGTTCATATCCTGCCCTTGTGAAATCCTGGGGTCCTTCTCTTAGCTGCTGAACACTGGTGATTTTCATAGCTTCTACTTCAATTTGTAAAGTTTCTCGGAAATCTCCCAGGGTGTCTAACCTTACTGTTGGGGGAAGGGGAAAGGTCTGGACTGGTCTTGTGTGACCTCAGCCATTTAATTTGTCTGTCATTACTTCATGGGTATAGGTTACCAAGAATGTAATTCTCAACTTTCTTACTCACAGAAAAGGGCAATGATCTAAGTTTTCGTTTATTTCTTTGGTTGACAAAAGGAAAATTACTGTCTGTGGCAGACCCATTTTCTTCAGGTCTCTCTCCCTCTGTACACAGACACACACATGTATGTGTGCATGTGGTCATTAGAAGCATCATGCACACACAAACCCAACTTTTCCCAGAATTTAAGTAGCAAGAAATATTGAACCCAGAAGACTATGTTTGTGATATAAGTAATATATACTTTTTATGAAGTCCATTTTCACATCACAGATTAGTTTAGAGAAATTTTTCAACTTTCAAGTTCCCTTCTGTTTTTTAACCTGTTTGCCCCTCTCAAGGTAGCATTCAGAATAAGTATTTGAGTATGGGGAAGGGAGACTTCTGAATGAACTTTAGCCAATTTAATAAAGCTAGAACAAATCAATAAGCCACCCAGGCACCTAATGCTCTCAGTGTCCCCACTGACGGTTCCACAACATCAAACAGTATGGAAAACATTTTCAAGGTAAGTCCTCTGTATTCTGCAACAGGTCCCTAAAGGCAGAGAGATGGAGGTTTTCTTGGCCTACCTGTTTAAAATGGGTCATGCTCTGCATTCACAAGTAGCTTGGAGTCAGGCACAGTTCTTCAAAGCAAGAGCTGCAGTGAAGTGTGCTCTACTCAGGCTGGGAGCACACTGCAGCCAAGATCAGGGAGATGGTGCGAGAGATGCGGTACCCTCTTCTCCCCAGCCATGTTCAGAAAGTTCCTTTCTTCTTAGCTTTGGCTGGTGTGGTGATAAAACCTACTCTTATCTCCATGCCACGTCTACTCATGCTTCATGCCATCCTTAAACCAAATCCTAACCTCGCTTCGCCGGTTTCAGCGAGAAACTCTGGGCCTCATCATCTGCTTTATCTGCACTACTTAGAGCAGCTTTGCTACCAAAGCAGTGGAAATGAAGCTCCTCATGGTAGTAGATATCCTTTGCCAATGTGACATGTTTCAGTTCCCAGGGAACAGATGTTATACAAGCAAAACTACTTCTGTTGGTACAGCTACCTCATGATTTTATCTTTGTAAAACTGCAAACTCAGGATGTTTCCACTGGCAAAAGTTTCTAGCTGGATCTTGAAGGAATAGAAGGATATTGTGCATGGTCTTTGCGGCAGGGAGAGCTGCTGTGGGTGAAACCGGTCATTTCTCTTTTCTCTCCTTCCTTCCCCCATCCCTCCCTCCCCCAGGTGAAATAGGCTGTACTGATCCATTTAACTGCACTTAGTCTAAGGACATCTGTCAAAACAGTAAGGCTGATCTGGGATCATCCAGTTCCAGCCTGACGCAGACTCTGCCAGCAGCTGGTGGCAGAGCTAACCTGGCTCTCAGAGAGTAGCGCTTGTTGCCCTCTGTGGGAGGTGGGCCTCTGCATGGGCCATATGTTTCACTATTTTTTATCCACTAATGCTCTTTTGTTTTGTGGAGGTAAGAAGAAAAGGTGACATTCAGGGTCATGCTCTCTTGGCATCCAGATGTGGTCTCAGTCGTGTGCTGCTGTAGTCTGTTCATGATCAGCTCGGCTCAACATTTTCAAGTGTTTAACATTTTCAGAGGGCTTATTTTATCTGCGAGGTCCCAGGAGTCCCCGTGTAAACTGCTCTGGTGCACAGTCAGTCAACACACGGTTGTATCAGCTGAAGTGTGGTTGTGCCAGCACAGTTTGTTTCACTTAGTGCAGATGATGTCAAATGATAATTCTTTTGGATGCCCCCTCAGCTACTTTCCTCCTACCTTGCTATTATAGGGTCATGAACATAGACGTAAATTTGTTGTCAGAGAGGTCTATCAGCTCCTCCCTGAATCCACTTCTGGTGTCAGAAATGGAGGTATACTGCAGCTCTTACAATCTCTTATCTCTAAGGAGTTATTAAATAATAGCTGACTTTGCCAAATGAGCTGTTACTTTTTCCCAGTGATTGCACAGAAATTAAGGAGTCCTTGCTTATCCTTACAGGGGAGGCTTTGGAACCTTCACTATAATTTTTCAGAAATCACTTTTGATTCTGGGATCCCTGAACGCAGATGCTGATGGGGATGCCAGAATGACTGAGGGAGTCAAAGGGGGGACCATGCTTTGTGCTTTTGCACATGACAGCCAGGGTATTTTGAGCTGAATGCCCACAACTCAAAGGCACCCCAAATCAGCACCTGCATTTGAAAAACTTTGCCTAATTTGTGCTTTTTTCATATGCCAGCTTTAGATGGGTGTGAGAATTATAGTTTTCAGCTGGGTTATCCCAGAAATGTTCTGGTATAAATGCAAGGGAACCAGTCCTGCTCTTCCTTGTGCCCCAGGGAATAGAAGTAACATTTCACACTAGGGAAGTACTAGCAGTGACTTTCAAAAGCAACCAAACAGGGAAATACATTCAATTGTGTTAGTGGTGGAAGGGATTTATAGCATGTTGTGAACTATCCACTTAGGCCCAGAATTTAAGCAGGGGGCAGGGGTGGGGTAGAGAGTGCAGGAAAACACAGTTCCCTTGTTAAAATGAAAGAATGAGTTTAATATATACGGGCAGAAAGAGGAGGCAAGTCCTTTCCCTGTTAAATATTTACCATCTGAGCTCTGCTTAGGCTCCTGATTTTCTGTATCTCTAAAGGTGGTGGTACTTGTGACAGTAGGATATGTTCCTTAATGTATTCCTCCCTCTCAACCCACCTTGCATGGGAAACGGCTGCGGTAACAAAAAGCAGACTGTTCCCTCCTCATGAATATTAATCAGTAAACTCCCCCTGCTATTTTAAATCGAAGGCTGGTGCTAAAGCCCTTTTTTCCCCCACTCAAGCATCCCCCGAGGAAAACCCTGAAAGTCCTGGGAAAGCCATGCACAGAGGCTGCCGTGACTAGAGGCCTTCTAGGCAGTGACATATAAAACTCTGAGGTCAGGGGGCACAGCAAGAGGAGGAATCAGCTTTGTTTCCGTTATGTGTTGCTGAAAGCTAAACCTTTATGGAACTTTTCTAGCTGCATTTTTGGCTATTTAGCTTTGAAAACAAAAGATTTATTTATTTTTTCCTATTCATCGCAGTTTTTGTCCTAAGTTGGCAGCAGTGACATAAGAAGGAGCCTCCCTGTTCTGAGTGGGAGCTGTGTATACTCCTTTGGCCATTGTTGCTTTAGTACAAACATATGATCATTTAGCGAAGGGAGAAAAACAAAAAAATTATTGCACAGAGCCAATGTAAACACCCGTTACATCTGTTCATTCTTCTAAATAAGAAAATTAAAACTCTCCCTGGCAAGTAAAATACATTGATTGGAGCATGTATAGTACTAGATGTTGTCCAGAAACCCAGCTGTGTGTCTTCACGATCCACTCAGCTTCAGATCAAACCAGAGGAATATTCCCAAGGACACAGGGTGATACAGCCGGAGGTTGGCTTGCCTCCTAGATAACCCTGAGCAGTGCTGAATAATTCTTTGAACTCAAAGCAATTTGCGATTGTGTTCAGAAATAACACACAGACTTGCCAAAATCCAAGAGTGTATCAGCAACCAACATGTATTTTTCCAGTGCCTGTAATGATAAGCTGATGCAGAGTTTTGTTATTTTCCCTTTGAGCCAGTGTTAGCGCTTGTGGTGCACTAGAGGATTTCCCATGCCAAGGACGCAATTCATGTCCTGAAGAGTGTGCAGTCAAGAATAATGTTTTAAAATCTTTCTCCTTTATCAAAGGATCTAGATAGACTTCAAAGAACATTATTATCCATATCTTACAGCTGGGAAAACTCAGGTGAGGAGGAATGACGTGGCTTCCCTAAGGTGACCTGATGATTTGGTGTCAGACCAGGGATAAGCTACTGTAGTTCCTACCTGCGGTAAGTGCCATATCTCATCATGCTGCAAAGGTCAGTGCCACGTGCTGTATGGACCATATCTGATGTACTGGTTGAAGAATTTGAATGAGAGATGCTGCATACTGTTAATGAATGGGGCACTTGAGGCAGGGGATGGGACACATTCAAGCTGATCAGTCCAAACAGACCTGTGCTTGGTGGTTGCTGGTGAGCAATAACTAATGGCACAAAGATCGTGGTAGAATGCCAGTAAAGCTCACAGGACATGGACAATAACCATGTCTCAGTCTTTGGGAACAATGTCTGAGGACATTGCTAGGGCAGAGGGTGGGAATATGGTGGATTTTGGTGCTGCTGGTTTGCTCACTCCGTACCTAAGAGTACACATTTAATCCAAATCAGCCGTGCCACCCAACTGAACTAGTGATATTTTTTCCCTGATTTACTCTGGAGAGGTGATACCTGATTCATGTGAAGGCAGAGTGGTGTGAATTAAAAGTATCTGATCCAGCATAAAGCTTGCTAACACAAAGATAAACCTTCACAATTCTTTGAACAATTTAGAGCTTGGAGAGTAAACTCACATGAGATCAGCATCTCAGGCTAGGTGGCTGCAGTGGTTTTGGTCCAGAACCCTAAAACCACATGTACTTCCATATTCTGGGAGTAATTCTGAGGTAGGTATCCAACTGTGCTCAGAGGAAGAGATCTTCAGGCAGAACTTGACCTTTGTATTTGCAAGATCTGTATGGAGTTAATGGTTGATGCTAGTACAAAGAGATGTGTATGTTCTGCAGCAAGATCTTAAGCAAAACTCTTGGTAGATCACAGAAAATTTAAGAGGGTTTATCAAGCTGCAGTTGTCCTGTTCAGGACTTTTCCAAGGTGATGGCAGCAGTACAGTTCTTCCAGGACATGAGAATGAGAAGCAGCTGTAACTAACAGCTGCAGGTAAAAACACGTATCAGTAATTAGAGGTACTTAATAGTTTCCTGGCTCCATTAAGTGCTTGCAGCTGATATTTACTCTTGCTTTTCACCCTTCTTTGGAGGAGCTGAGCTACAGCTGACTAATCCCAGTTGGTGATGAACAAGATGGTGGTAGAGTCAGTCAGTTTTAATGGAGTTCCTTAGATGTGTGGATTATGAGACTGCAAGTATTTGCTAAAAATCAGGTTACTCATTTAAAATGGAAGTGTTTGGCTATGGATATGTTTTAAAGATTGTGCTGCATGATGACAAAAAAAAAAGAGATCAGAATTACTGTAAGTTTGAAACAGTTTATTCTAACTGTATGGAAAGAATGCAATAAATGTCTGTTCAGGAAACTACCCTCATGACAGTGTTTTATAAAGATATAAAATCAAGCAGTTAAACATTAAATGGGAGACCTAAGTGCAAACTGAGAAATATATTTTGAAATGGACTTGACCCTGGCAGAAGTTGTGAGAGATCAGAAGCACATCTTGAGAACTGGTTATTACCTCTCAGCCAAACATTTCTCAGGAATCCTTCTCCCTTCAGGCCAAGAGGCCTTATTTATTCTACTAACAGATGCAGATATTCACCACTATATTGCCTGTGGTATACTGATAATAATGGAGAATTTACAACAGGCAGGAATGGCACGCTGGAGATCATGCAAAGTTGATTCCTGGTCTCAAACTTTTAGTTTTTCTGAAAGTGTTGTCTAGCCCAGCTAAGCCAGCTGTGCTCATCTACCACTCTTAGCCTCCCAGTCATTCAGAAGATGATAGGAGAGATGTTGAGACATCAGCAGTCAATACTATAGGTGCAATACTCTTTTCCTGACATCATTCAGCTATGGCTGTAGATGCCAGAGCCAAGGCTGGCCATGTTTTGGAGAGAGAGGCGGTCTCAGGGCTGCTACATCCATAGGCTGTACTGGCACTTGTACTCTTTGTGAATGACTAGTTTCCTGTGCAGAATCCTTATTTCTACTTTTCCTCTGTTAGTATCCCCATCTGCCCAGTTAGCTTCTGCACTCCATAAACTTATCAGGTGACATCTCTTTCTCTGTGGCATTCTCTCTATGCTTATCTAGGGATTTGAATACCTCCCAGTTAGTGATTTCTGGCAGAACAATGTATGCCATTGATAGTACAGTCTATAGCCAGCTTGCCTTTCACATTCTTGTTTGACTTTTTTAACTTTGTTATTTCACAGATATTCAGTCTTGGAATTTTACACGCTAAAGGTACCTAAAAGAAAGTTCTCCACTGGTAAAGTTGTCTAAACAAACTAGCCAAACACTGAAAGGATATAATTCCCCTTGAAAGTACATCCTCACAGATAATTGATAGCATAACCATCTTTCAGACCAGATGGTTCCCTTTTGGATGCTCACACAGAATAAAGTATGAGGAGCAAAGTAGCCCTTATACCCTCAGAACAGAGCCTGCCATTGCTTCTTAGACTAAAATCCACATTCCAGAACGGTATAAGCAAATAAAAAGGACTCTTGCATTTCACCTGATAATAATTAGCTTCATTGCAAGAGAAAAGTAATTTCTGTATATTGATTGGTTCTTTCTCTAATATTTCTTATTGTATGATATTAAATATATGTATGTATGTGTACATACCTATTAGCTAATGGATATAGTGCTGTATAAGACATAAATATATATTGCAATTTATACTTACAATTATCCCATATTTTTCTTCACACAGATTTGCTAAGGGTAGAATCTATAATGTCGTCCATGGAAATGAAGCCGCTTTTCATGTGAAATTAACATGGTGTTTACAGTACTTCATAATAATCTCTAATAGCTGAGATTGGGCTAGTCCAGCCTTCCCTTTTGGGACCATCGCACAGGTTGTAATAGTATAATAGTACTTGACTCCTGTGTTGAGAATAGGAAGAAACATGGCACCAGCCTCTTCTTTACTCCTGCGATGTGTACTATACACTATCCAAGCAGCAGTTCCCCCCTCCTCCTTTGGAAAGGCAGCAGAACAGATGGGACCATCTTGGAGGATGGATGGTCTACAGGGTGGATTGTGCTGGTAAGGGTAGAGTACAGAAAGAAAGCATCGGTTTAAGGTAGCAGGGGGATTTCAGGGAGGCGGACAGGAATCACCCACACTGGCATGAGAATTTTAACAGGGCATTTTGACAGTTATTTAAAAAAAAAAACCCACACTTCTTAAGGTTATCTGTGGATTGTGGAGGGAAAACACCATGTACTGAGTCAGTGGCAGCCCAGCTGGGATGTGTCTCAGAAATTGCTTGTTTGCGCTTTGGTGTGGGCAACAACAGGACTGTACTCCCCTAAACTTATGAAAATAGGTGTATCGTGAGAGGAAGGAGAGGAGACAGAACAGGAAGGAAAACACATGCCTTCTAAGGAGATAACACTTACAGATACAGTTCTCCTGCTTTTTGTCTCTCTTCCATGTGAGCAGATGGCAAAAGGGATGGCAGGACTGCAGGGAGAGTTCTGCAGAGGTGACAGAAATGATAAAACTTAAGACAAAGTTTGTGAAAGCAAAGCAGGTTAAGAGAGATTGATCTACTGTTCTTCTGGAAAGATTGGCATTAATACTAAATTCAGGGAGTGATATACCTGAGGACCATACTAGATTCTCCTTATTTAAATTCTTCAATGATGGCTCTGTATTTTTTAATTCTTTTTTAACTTTTCTACTCTTTCTGCTTCTGAGAAATTGCCTCATCAGAACTAAGCACTTGGACAGGTGATTCATGTAACACTCATCAGTATGTCCAGCCCAAGTAACATTAGCTGATTCCTGGAAGCCTTATCCTTCCCATCTCCACTTTTTGTTCCACCCTTGTCTCACATTGTGTTCAGCCTGGAAGCAGGCAAGGGCAGGGACCTTGCTGGGTCATGTTTTTGTGGTGTTTATGCGAGAGGGCCCTGATCCTAATTTTTTAGCCTTTGGGGAACAGCATTGGTCAAAGTGGTTGTAACTCAGAGCCTGCTTGTGGAACATGAGAAGAGTTTGTCCTTTGATGGAGAGTGCCATGAGCAGGATAGTGACAGCTCTTGCATGGCACTGTGTTTGTGGAGGGGCTGGGCTCTTCCCAGGGAGCCTGCCCATGCAGTGGTTCCCTCTCCTGGTTCCCGACCAGATGCTTCCCCTAGTATCAGCTACACTGGCAGGGCTCAGGCTGGGAGAGCACATGATGTGCCTTTAGAAAGGTTCAGCTGCCCCTTCATGTGCCCTTTTGGGCCTTGGGCTAGCCAGGCTTCAGGAAGGGCAGAGAGGAGAAGGTCAGAAGATGAAAGGGTCTTTAGAGTAAAGTCCTCTGCTGAGATACAAGACAGAATGACTTTGTCACTCAATTAGACTGGACTTTCAAAGCACAAAATGAAGTGTCAGATGCGGCAATGCAGCCCTTGTCAGCGCCGCGTGTGGGAGGCAGCCCAGCACAGGGGAAGGAAGTGAAGAGGGTTTGTTCAGCAGCTGGCACAGCAGCTGGGCCCTGCCAGCTCACATACGAGCTGCTTCGTGCCTGTCGGTGACCAGCTTCTTCTCTGGCTGTGGCAACTGGCACTCTGCTGAGTCTACTCTTCATAGTTGTCCTTCCCTGGCATGAGGCGCAGCAGCAGACGTGTGTCCTGAGAAAGCAAAGAGCCCAGGACCAGCACAAAGTTTTTTATGTAAAGGATTTTAAGGCCTGCGCAATTTAAGAGAGTAACAAACAAGGGTTAGTGGCTTCTAAACTACATAGTGGCAAAACTGCTTTGAAAAGCAAACTAGCCTTAAATTATATCATTAAACCCTTATTAAATACTCTGTCCTTATTGAATGCCTTGGCTTGAAGGCTCATCCATTTCATGCACCCCTCTGTCCAAATCAGTGAGTACTGGATGAACACCCATTGTGAACTGTGAATATCAGAGCCTTGTGAGAGGAAATAGCTCCCTCCTGAAATTCAAAGGCCTCTGTAACTGTGCAGAATGGATGTAAATAGGTGTGAGGGTCTTCTTCAGAGGCCTTTCTAACTCAGACTGCCCAGTCCTCCTGGCTGAAACATCAATACCATTTGTAATATGTAACTAAGTTGTTTGTATAATTTTGAGCTTTTCAGTGCTATATGAACATTGCAAATGTGCACAGTGGTTGAGATTTTCAAAAGTCACAGAAATTAAGACACCCATAATAGAGCTGGCACTGAAATCCCTGAGACTGTATGGAAAGGCAGTTACAAAAGCTGTTATAAGGATCGCAATCAGAATGCCTTGGGGTAGGAGCTCAACGTCATCCTAATTGGAAGCTGAGAGATTTCACAGGCAGGGCTTCTGTTTGCAGCATTGTCCTGAATCCTAGTGTCATTTAACAGTCTCAGGTTGACTCTATAAACCACTCCTTATAACAGCCAGGTCCAAAAAGCTGTTCTAGGAAGCCAGGAATAGTTGGATTTTACAGAGGTGATCTAGCCTGGTTCCTTCTACCCTATGTGTCCTTCTTTCTCAGCCCCACAGCACCTTTTGCCGGCATCAAACACTGTATTAGAGCCACTGCTGCAGTGCACCATCTTAAAGATTTCTCCCTCAGAAGTGGAGATCTGACTGCATGTCCAACTCTCTGTGCCACAGGGGAGCTGGAGTGTGGCTGAGCATCTGTCCCTATGCTTCTGCAGCTCGAGCAAAGAGCATTGCTTTTACTTCTCTGTGTCCTGGGTGACTCAGTGCATCCATACTATTCCCCCTAGCCTCTCAGCCCCAAACAGTTGCATTGCACACACAGTAGTCTGAACCCAGACTCTGGTACCAGGCATTTCTCGTGGCAGGAAAATCAAACAGAGTGGAGGGCATGGAAGCTCTGCACCACCCAGGCAGCCTGCTGTACTTATCAAGGACCAGGACAAATCCACGAAGTGTTTAACAAAGACAGTATAGCCTAAGCGTCCTGGAAAGGATGCTCAAAACCAACCAGTTTTGGTTGGATAGCTTGCTGATACCTCCCTTCTCATCTTCAGTACCCTCAATGTTACTGTAAGTGTTGCTGTGAGGCAGAGGGAATTGTACCCACTGTAGCTTCTTGAAAGCTGAGCACCAGGTGGGTTGCCAGAAGTCCTGAGTCTCAGTAACTCACTTGTGAGTAATCAGTGTGGAAAGCAAGGCTTTCCTATTTCGTCTTTTGTTAGGTTTTCCTGCAGACCAGTTGCCATCAGAATATTGCAATCAGCCCAACATCCATCAGAAAGTGAGAACCTGTGTTATGAGGGAAAAAGAGCATCAGCTGCTTTCAGGAAAGGAGAACTGGTGCCAATTTACGGTTTGCTCTCAAAGGGCCTGACAAGCATCTTACTGAAACTGATGGAACAGCTGGCATTGATTATATTGAGTTCAGCTCCAACACAAAAGTCTGAGAGCACTTTGCAGCATCTAATGATGGCTTCCTACCTAACCGCCTTGGAAACCTGATCTGCTTTCTTTCCAGCCCCATTCCAGTCCAGGTTGGCTTGTGTTTCTTTGTTCGCTAAAACTCTGGTTGACTAAATCTTCTGGGACAAACACATAAGTGGTGCTTAAATCCCTAGACAAAATCAAGCACAGATGCCTTTTCTGCTTTGAAATATCCAAGGTCTTTCTCTGCATAGCAAGAATCCATGCCCTGAATGGACTCAGGGAGGGCAGAAAGGGACTTGCTGCCTGTGAGGCCTGGTTAATATGCCTCTGACTGGCTGGCTTTGTGCCTTCTCTTTAGCTCCTTGTGAATAAGAATGGCCGGCTGGCAGGTAGCCTGAGGGCTAGCTATGGCTAGCTGTGAAAGGATGAGTGGGGAAACGGGAGCAGGAATAAAAGTAAAGAGTAGCAGATGAGAAGAGGGGAAACCATTCTCATTGACGAGCTCTTTACTACTGAGACTACATCTGTTTATAGTGTAGCCTTCTCTCTTTTTGTCTGTAGCAGATCCCTACAGCACCCGTCATCCATCTAATTGATTTTTACCTTCTCGAAAGTTGCTCAGAGGGATGTTTGGAGACAGTCTTGCCTTGCTGATTATTTTCTCAGCACCCCAGTGCTGAACCACAGGTTCAGATGCCATATGACAGTGGCATTGGCAGGACCCTAATCCTTCATGAATGTTGCTGATACATTTTCTAGTTTGGGGAGCTCCCAATTGTTTTGTTTGCACGACAAACACTGTAGGAAGACTTTTCTGCTCTTTCTGCTCAGCTGTTTGCTGCCAGACTCAAGTTTCTCAGATACTAGCCACAATTTTTAGGAGCTAAAATTTGTTGCAGTGTCAAAGGTAAATGTTGTAAATCAGAACCCTTAAAGGGTGCATACTCTATTTCAGCACAGCAAGTAGCCTGCTCCCAGCTTCTGGAATTTGCTTCATAAGCCCAGTTGCTATTGCTAATTCTTTTTATTTCTTTGCATATTTTTAGTGTGAAGGTAAAAGTCTAGGGACTTACAGAAGCTCAGACTGGTTTGCAAAGCAGCTACTCAGTTTTCCAGGTGGCTTCTAAACCCACATTTAGAAGCTTCTATCCTGTCTCACTTTGAATCCATTAGACCTGTGGAGTATGTTCAGCAGCTGACAATTATACTGAGATTTGGAAATAATGAGGGTAGAAGAAATAATCAGTCAAGATGATGTAGCTCATGTCAAGGTAACATGGAGAAACACCCAATGGTCACTCAGTGTTAAGCATGAAGTCGAGCATGGGCTCAGGCTGACTTTAAAAAAGAGAAAAGGAAAAAAAGAAAAGAAAAAATCATTCACTGAAAAGAATAAAACCAGAGGAAACAGGAACTAGATACCATCCAGTGCCCCATGTACACTGCGAGGGGAAACAAAGAAAGCTGTACCTGTGCTGGGCTGTCAGAGCCAGGGGCAGTGGGAAGCAATTGGCTAAGCCTGTTGTGGGTGTCGATTTATCTGATTGATGGAAAATCAGTGCAGCACTTGTAGCATGCATGGGAGGTGGCAAGGTTGCCTCAGCAAAATCAAAGGGCTCCTGGTCCCTTAGTAGCTCACAGGAGGCTTGTTCTCATCTGCTGAGGGCACAGAGCACTGCAAAGGGTTTCTGTGGCAGGGCCCCAGTGCTCTTCCAGCTCTCACGTCTGTAGGGAAAGGGCTGTGTGGAGAGGGTGGGAAAGTGTCATTAGAAAGTCCTTGGTCCTTCTTGTCTGTTGCTGTTATGTTTTTCAACCTGAGGGGAGGTCCCAGGTATTTCATTTACAAGAAGTATTTCAGGCAGAATTTTCTGCACTAATTGCTGTGCTGTTTACTGCCAGAGAGATGCAGGGTTTATTACTTCATGTGCTTTAAAACTGGCAGAGGGTGACAGGGTTTATGATTTAATCTCTAGCAAATGTCTCTTTCGTTGGGGGTAGGTGAAATGTTACTATCATCTGTTCAAAGGTGGAGTGACAGTTTTGTACTAGAACCCAACTAACTGCATCTCAGAAAAATGCTGATACAATCACACATGAGAACTGGATGAGATGAGACACTTTTCTCCGCATTTCTGCGGCGCACAGTGGAAGCTGCTGATATTTGATGAGCGGTAACAAGCTGCCCTACTGTGACACCCCACCAATGCCAATTGTTTATGCCAAGTCTGCTGAGCAACCAACGTGCTGAAGAGGCAGAGTCATGTTTAGCACAATGAGATCCGGGGACTCGGATGTGTTGCAGTGTTAATTCTTGATATTGTTGTTGATGAGAATTTATCTACAGTATCAGAGGCAGAAAAGCTCACACCTAAAAAGAGGAGAGTTAGAAAGCAATTGTTTCTGCATGAGCTGATCCTATGAGTCTCCATGTGCCATAAGCGTGCAGATACAAGATGCCAGGTTAGCCTTAACTTAGTGTTGCAAATTATACTCAAATCCCACTTATTCTCAGTAGCTTTACTGTTGATAACTGCTTCTGGAGAACACCTTCAAGATGCATTACCTTAATTCATGGTTTGCCTTGCCTCCCTCAACTTCTCGCTCCTGCGTGCTCTGAAAGCCTCCCTGTTCTCTGCTGTGCTCCAGCCTTGCCTGGTTGCAGTGCAGTCCCTGTATCCCAGCACCTCTGTGCCCAGCTCTCAGCATAGGGGGCCCTGGAGGGTCAATTCTGGGGCGGGGGACTTCATCTTGGCACAGCTTCTGGGCACTGCTTGCTTTTTGCATGGGTTGGTTGTACCTGCTCGGGGGCACAGCACAGGGATTGCAGATGGCTGCAGATGATTCACAAGAATATGATCAGGGTGTTTTTCTGCTGTTGTATGGGAACTCGTTACAAAGCTCCTAACCATTTTCCATTTGGCAATTTAAGAGCATAAGTTTCTTGCACTATGCTGAAAAATCCCCTCCAGCATTTGTGAAGGAGGTGAACCTAATGTTCCCAGGCTAAAGTCAGGTTACCGAGACCCTGGCCATGTGTATTCCTCAAAGAGGAGGGTCAGAGGTCTACCTAAATGGGAGCAGCTTTCCTGGCTACATGGGGTTTGTATAGATCTGCAACACAGTTGAAGAGGTGTACCTGGGGATGAAAGCACCATGTGCCCTGGAGCCTGTGGCACCCGTCAGTCTTTATGGCAGCACATCATCCTTATCATCTGCATCGCTCACCTGCCCTTTCTAGGTCCACACACAAATGTCTGTATCCTGGTGTCAGCCTGGCTTGTCTTTGGGTCCCTCTGGAGTAAAATGGGGTGATATCTGCTTCAGAACTTCTTGCTGAGTTTTTTAACATTTTCCAGCTCTTTGTATCCTCCCATGAGGTGTCTTGTACACTGTTTTTCTGTCTCCCTCTATTTCCCTCCATATCAGGGTTACTCATCCTCCCTCTGCTTCCCTCTGTCAGTGTTCCACATGCTCTCTTACTCCAGAAGAAAAGGCTCAGTATAGTCTCCATGCTCTCCCCTCCCAAAGCCCTGTCTTTGGTCAGTAGAGAGTGACAGACCTAGTTGAAGCTGATGAGCCAGAAAGCCGGGTGGCAGGGCCCTGTTGTCCCTCTAACAGTTGCAAAAACATCTATATAACTCTATATTCCTCCAACAGCTCAGGGGTCCCTTCACTGCAAGCCTTGGAAGAACAAATTGACAAATACCTGAGCTGGAAGTGGACTACCCCTGCAAGGAGGCTGGTTACGGCGTTAGAGGAGAGGGAAATTCAGAGTCATTAGATAGGAAAGGATCAACTCATCACGTGCCCTGGACTTTTTAAGCAAACACAGCAGGAGAATAGAGTAACTGTGCCTTCCCTTCCCCCACACAAATAACTGGAGTCCTTATTTCAGCAAGTGCCACACAGCACACAGCTACGTGACACATTTTCATTTTACAAGGCTTCTTGGTTTTCACTTTTTTTTCACATTTTTTCACAAAATTCAGTGCCTGAAAAACCCTTGACTTTTTACTGTCACCTTCACAAAATGGCACACCTCTTCATTTTCCTGTCAGTGCGCTCAGACTTTTTGGCTTGAGAACTTTCTTTCCTAGGACATGTTGTAGGATTTAAGGGGTGGTCAGACAATCTCCAGATTGCCCAGTCTGTGCAGTCTCTGAACTTTAACAGTGCAGGTACAATGAATATATTTTACTGTATCAACTCATCCTGTCCTGAACACTGTTGGGAAGGCAAGGAGTGCTTGTTCTAACAGCAAGGAGTGCTATTCTGAACACTTCTGCAAACTGGCCCTGTCTTCAACATACTCTCTCACCTTAGGCTTTCTCAAAGGGGGAGTGGAGTACTTCTCCTCTGCTTCTGTTTGATTACCTTCTGACCAACAGTTCTCTGTCCTTCAGCTCTGATGTGGCTTTGCCTTTCCCTAAACTGCAGGTTACCTCATTTTAGTGTTTATATAGAGCCCTCCTGCCCCAACCCATTCATAGTCTGGGGTTTTCTTCACAGCATCTCAAGTCCATGCTGTTCCTCACATGTGGTCTGAGGCTGTCTGGGGAAGCACAGCTTTGTCTGCCCTGCACTTGCCATCCAGCCCATGGCTCCTGCCTGGGAGACGGAAGCTGGCCCTGGACATGGCACAGACGCTGCTAATGTGGAGTCCATCTGTGTGAGACCACACCTGATTGTAAGCACTCACCTGGTACAAAACTTCAGGACACTTGCCTGACACTGGAGTCAGATCAGTGATTCTCTGGTTTTTAGTGTGTACAATAAAAACCATCACTGTTAGGGTCCCAAGGAGCCTAAGCTTGAAGCTTTGCATTTATTTTATAATTTTAAGGGGCTGCTATTCAATTAGTAGCAGGTTTGGGTGAAACCAGATATTGGGATCTGTCATCTAAGACTGGGAATCCAGCTCTGGAGTCCTTACCCAAAGAACAATCTCACTGAGTCTACATTGTAACTGGTATTTTCTGATGGCCTCCCTGTCTTTCCTACTCTCTAGATACAGGAACAGTTTCAAATAAATCAGTGGATGTTTTTTATAGATTGGTATTGTGGCAAGCTTACAATAGTGTAGGGAAACTATATTATCCCAAAGGAAAAAAAGTCACTTTCATCTTCTAGTACACACTTCATTGTGGAAAAAATAACCAAAGGGGAAAAAAAAGCATTCTTTTTTGCCCAGATCATTCTGTACCCAATTTGCATCATGGCCTGTGAACTCTCCTCTTCTGGCACAACTGAGGAGGCAGGGAGCTGCAACGTGGCCCGGGAAGAACCAGCAAGAGGTAGAGAGGCAGGAACTTCTTAATCTGTGTAATTGCCAAGCCAGTATATTATGTGAGTACCTCCTAAATTCTCTAATTTGGTGGCCTCTTCAGATGTGTCTGATCACTCTGCATGACAGCAGAGAGGCAGAAACTCATTTTAGGAGATTTTAAATGAGCAAGAGTTGTAGAGGGCATTACTAAACCATAGATTTCAATCAGTAATCCCAGGAACATGAAGATCATTATCTTTGGGGATTTCACCGTAGTGTCACTGCAGAGGATTTATTCTGCTGAACACTAGAAATACATGCAGGTGGAGTAAACATGGTTCTTACCCTCAGGAGCTCTCAGTGAACTGACGTCAAGCTAGACAGGGATGGGACACAGGTGGTACTTGTAACAGAAGTGTTGACACTGGCCTTGCTTTAACTTTATTAAAGGGGATCCTTTTCAGTGACCGATAGTTAAAGAGAAAAAGCTCAGGAAACCCAAAGAGCTGAGGGTCATTCTGAGTGCTGTTGTCTGCTCAAGTGCAGAATAACCAGCTGTTGCTTCTGCCTGGCATTTTAGAGAAATACTCTCTGGAGACTGAAGAACAAAGACTACATATATACATACATAGATACACACACATATATATATAAAGGGTGAGCAGAGAAGTCCCTAGCAAGGGAACAAGCCTCTTTTACCCCAGTGGAAGGTACTGCACTATGGTGTGTGATGCAGGAGCCCATGGAGAAGCTGCCCAGCATCAGCACTGTCAGTGCTATTTGCACTCTGCAGCAGGGTCCCTCACCTCAGGCACAGTCCCTGGGTCTCCCTCCGTGTGGGCAGACTCAGCACAAGGGAGAGGGTGGCTGTGGTGAAGTGTATATGTGTTACAAGTGGGTGTAATGTTGCTTTTTCTCCTCAGAAATAACATTCACACTGTTAACTTCAGTATGAGCAGTTTTGCCAGCACCAGAAACATCCACTAGCTTTGTCTCCCCGCTCTCTCCCCTGCCTCATTTATTTGCTATTTTCCTTTCAGAGTCTGTATCCCCCCATTAACAAAGGAATAAAAATTCATCACTGCAGCTGTCTCACTGCTGCTCCATGCTTAATATTCAAGCTGGAAAGCCAGTGATTTTGACTTAGAAACAGGATAAGAATGACTTACACTGCAGATTTGGTGAAGCTTCTCTCTGCCTGCGCTCCTCTCCTCCCTATGTGCATGAAAAGTGTCTCAGATTTCACAGTGGTAATTTCTGCTCCCTATATCAAATCCTGAAGGGCTCACTTCCTGAAGTTGTTGCCAAGTCATCAAACACCCATGGGAGATTTGGCTGAGATTTGGTCCAGTGGGTGAAAGGGAAAGAGGGAAGAGTCATTGTGGAAGTAAATAACATCCTGAGTGTGATAACTGGGGTAATTTTAATTTGCTTCCCATCAAATCATATTTATCTTGCCTGTAGAGGCCGTCTGTGGCCATTTTGTTTTGTTTTACTGAGGTTTTTACTGCCTAAATATCATTGAAACTGGGAATACAGGACAGAAAATCTGCATCAAAATCTCAGCATCACACTTTGGTTCAGCCACATAAATACCATTACACTTATGTGGTGTTTTCTCTGCAGCAGACACATGTCCCAAGCTGTACCAGTGGGCAGGAAGATGGTATTGTGGCTGTGTCCACCATGGGATCTGGATTGGATCCCTAGGGCAGCCACAACTTAGTTACCTTCAAACAGGGATTGCATTCCTCTGTGTCACAGGGCATTGAACATAAGCTCCTGTAATATTTTTTTTGTTGCTAATGTAATGATTTTTTGTTAGAAACCCCAACGAGGAGAAGCGTTTAAGTTGTAGCACATTGCTATATGTGCAAGGAGTCCTTTAAATTGTGTGGAGGAGCCCGTACTAACATCCCAACGTTGTGCTCACATAGCGGTGTAAGGATAGCTGCATTTGTTCTGCAGGGCAAAAGGAACATGGCAGCCACGACACAGGTGACAGGTATCCCACTCTGGTGTCACTTGGTGTGGAGCAAATGAAGCCAGGACAGAGTCTCTCCTACTGGTGCCCTGCAGGTTTTAATTAATCAGGTCCAATTATTCAGCCTATATCCATTTGAATAGTGGATAATACAGGAAGGAATTCACTTTCAATGGGGTTTATGGCCCCCTCCCCTTAAGTCATTTTCAGATAAGAGATTATGAATGTTATGAAGTCTGCACAGATCAGTGTGATCTGAGCAGCGATAATTCATTGCTGTTAATGCTGCAAAGTATTTATTCAGGGCAAAAATTGGAAATCAGGAGGAGAAGAGATAGTCTTTTCATTTGTGGGAAAACAATCATTTATAATTATTTTGCCTATAATTCAGAGAACAAACACAGCTGTTGTTTGAGGCTCTTAATCTGATTACTGAAGTGCTAGCTTTTCAGGCCAGAGTGAGCCAGGGGGACAGGCACTGCCCTGCACCAACAGAGAGCAGTTCTCTTTTGCAAAGGAGACTCAGATGAGTACTGGACTTGCTTCCAGGCTGTGATTAGACCCATGTGCTTCAGCTTGTTTCAAACATGCCACCTTCCACTTTCTATTTAATGTATTCCCTGCTTGGCTTACACACCCAAGGTGTACTGGGAACCAGTCAACTGTGGGTTTGTGCTGCTGGAGAACTATTTCTGATGTGCTGGGAAAGTTCCCAAAGTCTTTTCTCACCTTGCCTCCTCCACCTCCTCCTCTTCTGCCAACTGCCAAAACATCACACTTGCTAGTGACAGCAAAGGAGTCGAGGTAGTATCCCATCTTACACAGCTGATAGCTGTGTCTGGAAGCTCCAGGCAGGCTCAAGACTGCTCATGGGAAACCTTACACTGTTCAGACACAAGGCACTCTGGGAGGCAGCAAACATTGCTGTCCTGCCTTGCCCCAAATCTCCTGTTCTACCCTGTCCTCCTTGCAGGGATGAGTGCATTAAAATCTTTGACACCTGCACAGGAACTAGAGCAGCACTTTCTAGCTCTTAGAAACAAAAGAGCTACTAAAGAATAATTTAAAAATTGTAACTGCCTTTCTGAAATGGGGTGGTATTGTATTCCCTTTTATTCTCCTAATGGCTACATTAGTTACTGATCAGCTCAAATGAATTTCAATGTATAATCTGTTAATGTAGTTATATCCCATGGCAGCTGTCGGTTTGGAGAGGATGGAAATATCCCGGCTTTCATTTGTCTGTCTGGGGAAGTTTGCTGGGATTCAGAGAATTTTCTACTATCCCCCATCCTCTGTAGTAGACAGAGTGGAACAAATGTCCATCACCAGAGGTGATGAGCAGAAAATAGCGTGATGAAAAGAGACTATAGGGGACGAATAACAGCATATGTCCTATTTTGCTGCAGGGGCCTTCTGTTTAAAGCAAACTCTAGGGTTTGAATGTAGTATTATTCTACCTATGCAACTGGGTTTTTTCCCTCTGTGCTTAGTCTTCAACAGCAGAGATCTCTCAGATTTCAGAGTCTCTCTGTAATTAGAAAGAACAGCTTAAATCGTGACTTCAAACAAGAAGCCACCAATCTGCTGTGTAAACAGAGAGCTTGAGTGAGCTCCTGGGAGGGTCTTTAAAATATGTTCTCCTAAAGCCCTGGGGGGTGGGAGCCAGATTGCAGAGGGCATGAAGCTCCTCATTGCTACCAAGCAATCACACACAGTGGGGACATTAGGGAGTGTGGGGAGGAAGCTGCCCAGCGCAGCTGCACAGCATATAGGTGCTTAGTTTAAGAGCATGGCTGCACCTTCTTTAATACCAGATCTCTGCTCTCCTTGCAGCCTTCCAAGGCTGCACAACTTTCGCCTACATCAGGAGGGAGCTCAAATTATTTTCTGTCTAGGTAGTTGAATTGCATAGCACATGGTGCTGGCCTCTGTCAGCTGCAGGTGAGGAGGTTTGGAAAATAACATGATACCTGATCCAGCATCAACTCTGCAAGACAAAGTTCCCTCTTCATAATTTTTTGAGTAAATTTGAGCTGGCAAGTGACATCTCAGGTGTTTGAGATATATAGTGCTTCACACTGAACTGGCACTGGGCTCTCTCCAGCTGGACCTGCCTTCCTGTAGTGCCACGGTCTGAGTGGGTTGAGTATGATGTGTCTGGATCCTGAAACAGCTTCACGGCACAGACTGCAGGGGCCTTCCCCCAGCTGCTGCAAACAGCAGTAATGCTATGCACTGTCTTTGTATAGATACTGAGAACAAACTAAAGAGGTAGGCTGAGGTGTGAAAGTCTACCAGACCTTTTGCAGAGGGTAAAGGAAATCTACAGAGGAAATCTCTTGTCCCACTCTACCTGCCTTATCTGTGCTAATTGTTGTTAAGGGGATTTCAATGTTGCTATAAACAGGAATCTCTGGAATTCCCTGGTAAGCACATACAGCTGACTTGCTCTGGAAATTGCCAGTATAGCAAGTACAGCTGAGGTGCTGCTTAGTTTACAAGAGCTCGTGGAGACTTTGGCAGGCCAAGAATGAATGAGATTAATTCCTGATGGCCCTAACTCTCAGCAAATACCAAGAAAGCTCCTGACAGCTTATGAACTGATCAGGGAGTGTATGACTATGTAAAGGCACCTTTATCCCCAGTTGTTCTGCCTTATTCTGGTTTAAATTGTTCATGAAGAGCCATACTTAGCTTGCAAACCCATCTGTCTGGACTTCTTTACTAGCTTTACAATACAAAGAGTAGACCTAGAGAAGGAAATGTTGCCTCCCTTAGGTCTTTCATTGCAAAGCCACCTAACATTCTCCCCAGGAACTGTGCAAGCAGTGACCATGGTAGGTTCGACCTTCATTTTCAGGGGGAAGAGTCTGCAGGCACCCTGCCAAGGCTCTCAGTCCTGCCCTGCCATCCCCACAAGTTGCTGATTCTTCTCACTCCTCTGCCTGTCCAGCATTCCCAGAATCCACGTGCTTTGTTAAATTCACGCAGGCTGTTTTGCAACATGGACCCAAAGTTTTGGACCTCATAGGAACAGGATGGGGTGTTTCTTTAATAGACAGGAGGAAGCACATCTTTGGCTACTGATACAGGCTGAGAAGGTCTCTCTTTTTGCTTCTCAGGGCCAGCATGGTAAGAAGCTGGCTAGATGTTTGTCCCCGCTGCCTTCCCCCCTTATTCTTTCATACTGCAGCCAGCTCTCCATCTGGTTATTGCATTGTGTGGGTAGGAGGCTCTACCAAACATTTCTCTGCAGCTGTGAATGCCAGTTTTCCAAAGAGCAAGCAAAAGACCCTTGCAACATCCCATACTTTGTGGGATGAATGGCAACAAAGAGGCAGTCAGCAGCATAAAGAGACAAGTCTCCCACTTCCCTGAAGCCTCCCATTCCTGGTAAGGACATGCAGACCAAACCCAGGCTTGTTATCTTGGTCTAAATGCTGACAACTTTTGTGCAACGTTTTGGGCAGCTGGCAAAAAAAGGCATGTGCACTGTAGGAGCTAGTTCTGGAAGGGCTGTGTAGGAGCTAGCCTTGCTGTATGGGACTGGATGAAATTTGAAACCCGGAAAGCCCATGACGCAGGCAGCCGTGGGCTGCCGAGCAACTCTCATAGACCTTGCTGTGGCTCTCCTGGGCTCTGCCTGCACGCTGGCGTGGCCACTGAAACCAGAAGTAGTGAAGTGGAAAATCAGGCACAGCTTTGTTTGAATTACACATTTCCAGTCATTCTGGAAATGAATTCTCATACCTGGACTGGCAGTATACCATGTATGGACCATGTATACACAGTTGGAAATGAAAAGCAATATTCTAGGGAGGAATGTATCTAAAGGTACGCAGTACCCGGTCATCTCCTGGGCTGTGCGGGTGGAAATGCACAAGCGATACTGGAGAAGAAAGAGTTATGACTGTTCTCTTGGAGAAAAATCCCCCAGAAACTGCAAAGATTAGCAGTAAGAACAAGAAACGATGTGAGATTTGACCTGCATTAAAGAAGGCTGGTTAGCCTGAAGAGGACTTATGCCAAACAAAAGGCCAAATCTTTAAGTGATGCAAATCAGCATACTCCATTTAGGTCAGCTGGCCCATAGTGATTTAGTGGAAGAGGGACTTGAAAAGCAGTTATGCTAAAGGAGATATCCTGTAATAGTAGACAGCAAATTAAATATCATGTGTGACAACAGTGTGTTATGGTAGCAAGAGAAAGTAGCTAATGAGATTCTTATCTGTGTATGGAAAGGCATCAAATCATGGCTGGGGGAGGCACCAGTTCCTCTCAGTGCCTCTGATGAGATCCCAAGCAAAATATACTGCATTCTGGTCTGGGCTGTATCACAGTGGAAAGGTATAGATAAATCTGGGAGGATTCAGGGAGAGGCACCGTGATGTACTGTAGGACTGGAGAGGCTGATTGGCAAGGAAAGAAAAAAAAAATAAATAAATGCAGCATAGATAACAAGGAGCCTGAGAAAACGAGATTACACACCTGGCATGTGCTTGCCAGGTGTGAGTTCCACAAGGGAGGGGAGTAATTTAAGTGGCTACAACAAGCTATAACCAGGAATAATGAGATAAAATTATAAACCAGGACTGACACTAATATTAGGTCATTCCTCCCCAAGGTACCACACAGACAAGTCTCCTCTGGGGAGTCGGGGAGAGAAGTGCTTTTACATGGCATACCCAGCTGGAGAAAACATCCTTGGCCCTGATCCCTTCCATAGTAATGGGTCCAAATAACTGCTGCAGTAAGGACTTGGGTTTCTCTGCTCTGTTTTTTTACCTCTCTGTTATGAAAGATATTGATAGCCTTGCCCAGAGCACTTCCCTTCTCCTTGCTCCACTTGGATCCTTAGCGTATGAGTTTGGGCTGTGCTGGGAAGAGTCTTGCTTCAGCTGATCTCTCCCCCTCTATTGAAAAGCAGTGGTGCTGGGAAAGGGTAGCACTGGAGGGGAATGTGGGTAGGTGACTGCCATTAGCAGTCTGTTGGGAGAAAGTTGCTAGCAGTAGGGAAATAATGGTGTGTTGTGCATGTGATCCTTTGCCCTTTTGGCTGATGAAGGAGCCTCAATCAGTCCTGCCCCTCTGGGTAGGGGATGGGAATGCACACTGGGCCCTCTGTTAATAGCTGGGAAGAAATTCAAGCAGTCAGCACCACCTCCAACACAGGGAGCCCCTCAGTCAGTGGAATAAGGCGTGAGTTTCTCGACTGTAATGAGCTTGTTTTTCCATGAGATTGATGTAATAAGCTGTAATGAACAAAGAGCTGCAGGATACAGAGTGAGTGGGTGATAGAATGGCAGATGAAATTCCATGTTGATAAACGTAGAAGTAATGTGGGGAAAAACAACGATAAGTGGATGTGTATGTATGTTAGCTATTACCACCCAGAAGGGAGATCTGGAGCCATCCTGGGGAGGAAAGCTGCGCAGCATCAGTCAAACTGGAGGTGGGGGGAGGGAATGGTTGGGAAAGGAGCCGACAGCAAAACAGAAAACATCATTATACTGCTGTATAAATCCATGGTGCATATGTGTCTTGAATGCTGCATGCAGTCTTGGTCCCCCAGAGAGGATGTAGTGGAATGAGAAAAACTGTGGCAGTGCTGGCAGGAGTCCTGCAGTGTGACAGGGGACTCTGACTGCGAGTGAGAGGCAGGGACAGAACTGGGAGCAGCCACAGGCCGAAATTTTGGAGAGCTGTGGGTCAGGAGTGACAAGCATAGAGGCAAGATGAAATGTCTCCCTTACGAAGGGAGACCAGGCTCTTCAACTTGGAAAGGTGGCAGCTGAGGGGCTTACGTTAGAGATCTATCAAGTTGTGGTGTGCACTGAGATGCGAGTGAGGAATGATTATTCACTATTTATCACAGCATGGAAGCTAGGAGGCAGGAAACAAAGTTATTGGGCAAAAGTTTTAAAGGAAAGTGAAAAGAATTGCTTTTTCATCAATGCATGGCCAAACCTGGAACTCAATGCCACAGGATGCAAGTCAGTGACATGATTATAGATGAGTTCAAAGGGTTTGGAAAATTCATGAAAGTAAGTCTAAAAAGGGATGCTAAACTCAGAGATTCTCATGCAATCTCCAGCTCAGGAAGTTTCTATGCTCTAGACTGCAGGAAATTAGGAAAATCTTGATCCTGTACCTCTCCTGTGTTTTGCTCTAAGCCGCCACATTGGCTGCTGCCAGATAGGATGCAGAAGAAGATGGACTTTAAATCCAAGGCAGGTATGGCAGAGGCTGTGTTGCAGATCTAGCTGTGACTAGATCAGTGCAGACTCCATGTCCTCCAGGAAGCAAGGCCACACTTAGCAATTAATGTACTTGTTCTTGTGACTGATGGTCTTTCATCACAGTCCTACTCCAGGGAAGGGTTAGCTGTTCAGGAGCATGTGAGATTAATTCCTAACAAAGAATTGTCCAACCATTTCCTTTAGGGGAACAGCCACAAGAAGATAGACCTTTGTCCTGCATCACTGACTGCTTTAGGTCATCCCCAGAGATGGATTTAAAGCAAAACCTCTTGAACCCTCTTGAACTTTAAGGAAACTCATTCCTGGATTTTCCATCTGGCTCAAAAGCTCCACAAGGGGCTGCGATTCAAACACCTCTGAACTGAGGGGAAGTCTAGAGCCAGATCCACGGCTGTAGCTCGAGGCCATCCTGAGCTTTTCATGTCAGCTTTCTTTGAGAGCCCTGGCTCCTCCGTTCTTCACGGTGCATCTGGGCCACAGGCCATGTGGCAGATAGAGCGAGAGGAATTCCTCTCACACACTTCTCACACAGAAAATTTACCTTCAGGTAAACTATGTTAAGAAGGCTTCATTATATAGGACAGCTGTTTACTCTGCTGAAGAGTGTGAGGAGGCCTTCTTTTCTGCTTTTCCAGAACTTTCATCTCCCCTCTCTTTCAGGAAGAGTAGATGTAATAAGATTTAAAGCTCTGCCATGTAATTGTCATGAAGTTTATATCCCATGATTCCTGTTTGTGAGCAGAAATAAATTAAGCACCTGGATAAGCCCTCTCTCTCCCTTCTCCTGAGCACCCAATGTGATGAGAAAACTGCTGAGAAACAACCACAATTAACGATGGGGTCACATTTAGTTCAGCACCATCGGCTGGTTAATTGGCTGATTCCATTACAGTTCCCCTTATCTGTGTGCCAACATAGCTTCTAACAAGCCGCTTGCTGGGTAATTAATCCTGTCCAGGGTTTAGATCCTGAAGCTGGGTCTGCTTTAAGGCACTGTGCCATTACGAAGCACTTCCTCTGCTAGCAGGGCTGCTTCACTCAAAGCTCCTTGCAGAGCCCAGCTGTGCCTGGCAGAGGGGACACAGAGAGACACTGCTTTCCTGGAGGAAAGCCGGCCTTTGGTTTTGTGAAAAGAACCTAGACCCTGTATTCCATTTCCTCCTTGTGCTCGATGCTGTGTGACAGATCAGCAGCAAGGCAGTGCCTTGAGAAGTTACCCCACCCCATGCAAATGCAGAGCATTTTAATGAACAAGACCATGATGAGATATAATGATTTCTGCTGAAAAAATGGAAATGGTAAGTTTAGAAAGTAACCAAACAAAGATCTGATCAACAGAAAGAAAGAGCAAGAGAAAAATTATGATGGAGAATCATTCTCCAGCCAGACACTGGCTTGGTGGGAAGGGCCAGGCTTGAGGGTTCATGCACAGGGAAGAGCAGACACTAGCAGAGACAGCAAACAGGCAGCTGGTGGCCAGGGATGTCTGTCACTTCTGTCCCTGTTATGCCTCCTGCCACAAGGCTAGCAGGTGGGCTTTTGGGGGTGAGGTGTACCATTGTTTGTCCTTGTGAATGGACAAGACAGCAGTGCGGATTTGATGTACTTTGATCTAAAAAAGTCCTTTCTGCGTTCTCAGATAAGCTGTAACTGAGGAAGCATTCACATCGGCCTTCCCCAGGCTGTGATGTGCCAGGATGTGTGCAGACAGCCAACAGGAGATATGCACAAGGTGATTAAGACAAGAAAATTAAAACATGGTGGAGGTGAATGATTGGAAACATTCATTTATGTAGCCTCTATCTACTGATATCTCATGTATATACTTCTAAAAATGAGTGCATGGAAAGTAGGTCACTTTGGAGTAACATCTTTGGAAGCAGGGACATTGGAGGTGCACATGGAGAAGGCATAATGACAGGATTAGCAGGGTTGCAGCAGGCATGTAGATAATTGGATGCTTTCAGCTATGGGGAAAAGGGGGAGGTGCTTGTAGTTTTGCTACCCATTCTCTCAGTCTGCTTTCATTTTTAGGAGGAGATTAGTTACCTCCAGCTCTTCTCATAGAAAACTTTCCTGCATCAGGTGCTCTCAGTCCTTGCTTTAACTTGCATCAGTCAGAGGTAAAAGTAGCCCAGCAGTTGCTAACAGAGTCACCCAAATGGTTTTTACTTCTGAAAGTTGGAAAAGAAAGGAGATTGTCTCAGAGATAGCAATATCTAAATCAAATAGGACTTAATGAGATTAATCTTGAGGTATTCCTCAGAGCCCATTTGCAGCTTGGCCAATGCAGGAGTGCCGTGCTCCTCTTGAACTCAGGGACCTCTGCGTGAGTTCTCCCAGCTGATCTGGGTTTTGCCTCAGCCAACATCCTGGTGGGCCTGAAGTGTGCAGGGCAGGTACCCAGTCTGAAACAGACTTCAGAGCAGAAAGAAAAGATATCTACCTCCTAGCCAAACAGGACACAGAAGGCTTTGTTAGCTGGGGTACCTGGAGCACCGGGAGACAGTGGGGACCTGACACATCCTCCTAATTGTGAAGGTCTGTTGTAGTGTACGTCCATGCACAAAATTCTTCATTATCAATCATTTCATAAATCAAATGTGGATGTTGGTCTGCAAACTTGTCTGCACCTGTCAATTCAGGCAGGTGAAACAAACACACAAGAGGCATGTGATAACGAAGAGATATTGGTAATGAGAAGGGATTGCTTTAAAAAGTGGTGCCCCTGGATGAGCTGGGGAAGGTTTTGTGGCTTGAAAGTGGGTGCCTGTGCTGAGGAGGGGAGATCAGCATGATAAAGACGTAACAGCTGAAAGGACACAAAGGGAGCTAGGGAGCAGGAAGGGGAAGGCACTGAACTGAATGGGGCATGGGGTCAGCAGTTGAGTCTTGAAGAGGAAGGACAGATGGAGGGGAGAGAGGGAAGATGTGACACTTGTAATGAAGCAGAGGAAGGCAACTTTGGTAGTGAGGTTTGGGTGAACTAGAAAGTGGGGAGAAGTGAGATTACATGGTAGTAGTGAAAGGAAGAGATGGACAAGTCTGTTCAGTTCATTCTGCTCACAATCAGTAGCTGAGAAATCACTGCTTAACAGTGGAAGCAACCCTCGATTAAGAGAACAATGGAGTTATGAAGGAAAGAGGATGCCTTCAGACATTTATGACCAAGAGAAGTAGTGCCTACTGCTCTATGTCCTTTCTTCCTGTGGGGCTACCAGCAGGCAGGATACTTTATCAAAGAGTTGGATGGTGTTTCCTCTGTGATCACTGGTGTCAGAAAGGAAAGGTGTTAGGAATTTCATAGCCCATGCTCTGCCAGCATAGGTTATCATTTTGTTTCTGGTTCCTGACTAACAAGCAGGAATGCTGGAATGTGACACACTGTCTATCCTTGAAATGTGTGCTCCTTTTGGCCTGGAGAGCTGCTTCCCCCATTTTCCTGTCCTGCTGCAGTTTAGCTAACCAGCTCTTTGCATACCTGCTCCTCTTGCGGACAGAGAGCTCTGGACACCCGCAGCTCTCTGATGCAGCCCAACCCCTTAGCGTGGGGCTCCCAACCCCACAGCAAGGAGGGGCTATGGCAGAAGAACTTTGCCAGGTTGCTGCTACTGTTGTTTTTGCTGGCTAACAGTGCCTGCACACTGATTTTCACCAGCATTGGTGCATTAGGGGCATTCTTGCATTTCCGGCTATACAGCTATGCCACTTTGCAGCTTCAGTTATGGCTGCGTTGGGCTATTCCCATTTCATGCAGCTTGGAGCTCAGAATTTGTGGGGGCTGAACACTTTTGAAGAAAATTATCTGAAGGAAGGCAAGAAGCACTCCAATATGTCAAAAAACAGACTGGGACTACTGATGTATTTGGTGCCATGTTTTCAAACTGCTGCCTGCTGGGAGCCACATCCATCTGTCTTTTGTTTTTTCTTCCTCCAGAAGTATGTACTAAGTACCATCTCATTTACTTAGGAAGAATGAAACAACCACTGTTCAAGGGAAAATCTAATGCAATTCAGGTCATCCTAACTTCAATGGATAAGACACCTGAAGGCTTTGATATTATTACTGAGAATATTACAATTGGTGAAGCTTTAAATACAGCATTTAGAACCTTGGGAAATTGTTCAGCCTGAGCAGTAATAGGGTTGATGCAGGAAAATCCTGAGAGTATCAAGACAGAAGTTAGGAGTTTGACATTATTAATAGCATTATTCTTGTTATTATTGCTATTATTATTATTATTACTACTACTACTACTACCAGGCTGCCTTTACAAAGGTACCAATGAGAAATCATGATGGTTTTCCTGTACGATGCATTGCCCACAAGCATCTTGAGTATCAAATGCAATCTGTCAAAATCTATAGTCCTGATGTTCTGCCAGAAGGGAATATATGTATATCCTATATATTTTTTCCTTTTTTTTCAGGACCCCAGTGTTAGCCAATGCAATTCTTCTTGAGAGGCAAGAATTTTAAAGGGCAAGGCACACATATTTCTGGTACCATCCATGGAAACTAGCCTTTCTAACAGACCAGTGCTCAAATCTATTATTTGCATCTGTGAACGTTTGTGGCTTCTGTTTGGCTGTGAGGGGTTTTTTTGTTTGTTTTCTAGTGAGATTAGCTAACATGCAGTTTCTGTTGATCTGCTTATGCAGTGGAAGGTCTGAATTCTGTGGTGTTGCCTGTACATTATAAATAATGTGCACACATTTTAACCAGATACTGTGCTGCCTTGTGAGAGTTGGAGAAGGCCCTGACTACCTCAGATGGGATCATTTGTGCTCTGCAGAGTGCAGAACATAAGTCCTGCCAGCAGGAAGATGCATCAGACCTCTTCTGCTTGCCTTTTTTCCATGCATTTGCTCTGTGCATCTCTTCTGAGACAGTCATGTCTGTTTATGGATGTGATTTTTTGCTACCAAAACAGTAATGCTATCACTAGTCCTACTTTGATGTGCTGATACTAGTAAGCCTCGTATTGGTAAAAACGTATTTTCTTCCAATAAGGCAGGTTGTGTCAAAATAAGGGTGCTTTTTAACAGTTTTCACCCAAGGAAGGAGAAAGGCATGGAAGAGGGGAGGGATGTGTTGCTTTAGCTGCACTGGTCTAGTTAAAGTAGCACCATTTTTGTGTGTAGACAAGAGCTTAGGAAATGTGCAGGTCTTAGTCTGGGGGACAAGACTTTAAAGCAGTCATTGAAGTCTAGTGTCAGTTTTCAAGGCTGAAGAATATTATTTTATTTAGGCTTCCAGACCAGCCTTGCTCCAGGAATGCACTTAGGTTGTTTTTAAAGCAAACATGAAATCAATAGCCTGGTGTTCTGCTCTGCTATTTCTTGCCAGAGCCTAAGGACCACACATGGGTTTTCCCTCCTCTTCGTCACACTGCCAGGCATGCTCTCGGGTAACGGTGGGCAGTTCTTGTGGATGAATGCGGAGAGGTTCCAAATGGCCAAACACGCATCGGACATCTGGGCAGTTTTTGCTGCAAAGTATTTTCCATCAGGCTTTCCTCCAGATATTGCTGTGAAAGGACCAACTCACACCACCCTGTCACAGATTTTATCCAGCCCCTGACTTCAGTGGGAGTTTTATCTGACTAAAGCTCAAATAGGAGCCTGTCATCTTATCTCACCATTTATAATGTTCCTGGTGGAACCCAGGGCTGTGGTTTTCATTTTGTCCCTGACGAATACCAGCCCAGAGAGCAATGGAGCACTGTGCTTTCTTGCACATCACTCCGGTTGTGGGCCTCAGCTCATACTTGCCCAGACCCTTGCTATAGGTGCAAGAGAATAACTCACTTGTCTCCATCCTGTTCTGGTAACAGGGGCTTCACTCAGAGCAGCAGATTCTGAAAGCTTGCCCATGAAGGATTGACTTGCAGCTGGGTACCCACTCCTGACTCCAAGCAGCCGCCATCCTCTTGAGGTAAATAACAACCTCTGGACAGCTACTGACCTCTCTTGAACCAGTGACCCAGAGGCGAATGCTCCTTCGGCTCTCAGCAGCTCCCTGGGGTCAGGCTAGCTCCTCTCCTCCTGCAGGGCTTGAAACTGAACCGTGTGGTACCAAGGGATATCTCCAGTTAAAAATGAAAACACACATTAGCAAAGAGGAGAGAAACAGGCTGAAATTGGAAGTGACCATTTCGTGTTTGATGTTATTCAGAGGAGCCTGTTCTTCATTTAGGACATTAATAGTTGTAACAGAAGCTGTAATATTTCAACAACAGTGGTGATTAGGAGCAAAGAGGCAGCTAATCTCCATCTAAAAAGAGCTAACTAGCCCGTCCTTTAGCCCCCACCACTGTCACATTTAAATACCATGAATATTCACTGCTTGGCACCCAGCTGGCAGCTGAGCTGTTTTGACACAAAAACCTTCAAACTCAAAGAGTTTTTAATCAGTCTGCAAGAGAGAGAAGAAAGTGAAAGAAAGAAATAGGAACAGAGAAAATGAATCAGTGAGTTCAACAGAGAGGGGGCTACCCGAATCCAGTTAACCCCTTCTCTGCTCTGCAGCCACAAGCGCTGCCTCTGTGCAGCTCTGCAGTCCTCTCCCAGGCTGCAAGGGATGGAGAAAGGGCATCCCACCTCTCCTGGGTGCCCCATTCCTCCTCGGTGCTCCATCCCACCCTGACCCCCGCACCCCCAGGCATCCCATCCCACCTGAGTGCCCGCCCCCCCTGGCCGCCCCACTTTCTCTGGCTGTCCCATTCACCATCCCACCTGCCTTCCCATACTTAGAATGCATCCCCTCCTGCTGCCTTTGCTTGTTTCCTGGTGCAGGGCTTTTTTATTCTCACCCTTGGCTGTGTTTGTGAACTGGTTTCCAATATGCTTCTATTACAGGCAGTACAGTTTCACTCACAATATGTGATGCGCTTTAGAGCAGCCAGTCTTTGCCTGCAAAGAGTTTTCATCTCACAAAGAGGTTTGGCAGTGTTAACAGCTGCCATCTCCAATATCCTTATTGGAGTCTCAGCATTGCCTACAGCCCACACAAACACCTTTGCTTCAGTTTTTGCAGCAGGATGAAGCATGCAGCTGCAAACACAGAAAATCTTGCCTTGTCCTGGAAGAAAGAACCCCACAATACCCTGAAGGCCCAAGTTTCACCAGCACTGTGGATCTGGGCACTGACAGATCACCCGGCAGTCCCCATTTAACCTGGATTAGTCCTGTACACACAACTGCATTTCTGTCAAACTAGCCTGCACACACAACACAGAGTTTATGCAACTTCATGCTGTTATGTCAGCTTTGGGCTGGTTGTGGTGGGCAGTTTATACCTCCTGATTTGGCAGGAAAGTAAGGTGGCATGGGCAGACTGTACCCCATCTACCACAATGCCCTGCCATGTAAAACTGTCTAAATTTTCTAAATGCATTTAACTTGGTGGAATGAGTTTATGCTGGATCCATGATGCATGTCATATAGCTGTAGCATCTTTGATCTAGTACTGGAACCAAAAAGTCAGATTTATTTTATAATCAGACTGCAGCCTAAGTCTCGAAACTTTGTGGCCCAGACTGCAGACCTCAATCACATGTGGAGAATCTATACTTGCACCTCAGCTGGCTGCATGTTCAGGGTGCAGTGGGGACTTTTCTAACCTACTGTGTCATCAGTAAATCTGTCGTGCACTTAAATTACATGTAAGGTTGTCTCATCTGCCTTCAGAGTATTTAACACTGAGATGCACCTCAAAAGCCAATGTCCTCGTTCCCTTATGGAAAACCTATGGAGAAGTATAGAAGCCTGGGACTGATTTAGGCGGATTATTATGGCCACTGGAAAGGATACTAGTATCCAGGAGGGGTCTAAATGAGGTGGTATTGTGCAGACCTTCAGAGGCAGGCCAGTGCTGAGAGGAGGCATTGCAGATGGAAACGAGAAGGCAGTTGCTGGAAATGCAGGCCAGTGAGGAAAATGAGCAGCTAGCACTGGAGGAGTGAAGTGGGTAGCTGCATGCTATTGGCAGTGTAACAGAAGATCTGGTGGGTGAATAAAAATGAGCAGGGTCAGAGGAGCTTGAATGTCCTGTTCCATGGTGTGATGGAAAGGGTGCCACAATGGAGGGACTGAGAGAGAGCAATGTAGTGACAATGCTGCGCAAGTCAGATCTGCACTACTCTGATCTGTCTGGACTGGAGGTGGAGCATTATGGATGTCGGGGAAAGACCACAAGGAGAAATTAATGTAACCAAGATGGGAGATGAGAGTTTGGGAGCAGGTTTTTCCTGTGTGGGTTCCCCAAATCTAAAGCTAGTGTAAGATTTATTAGGAGTTACTGAAGCTGTGGTGACTTTTACCGACTATAGTGTGGAACTCCTTCGGGAGGAAGAAACAGAAAGATTTGGGTTCTACAATTCATTAGTGCTCTCAAGATCCTCTGATGCTCTCCAGACTCAGAGATCTCACCCAGCACTTTAAAATTTACAAGCATGCATACAATAGCCAAATGTGCTTTGTAATCTATGCCCAGGCAGCAGCCAAAGTGGCTTTTGCATAGATTGGTACTTACTCTATTCAAGTTGATAATTATTTTGAATGGAATACTCCCCATGAAGCATGCCTGGAACGGCATCAAACCCTATGGGCTGTGGGAGGCACATCCATCAGCTGTAGTCCGGGATGTATTCTGGAAAGGCTCACAGCTGGATAGGAGGATCCATTTTCCTATGTACTTAAATGAGAAAATAGCATGCACTTTTCTTCAGTCTCTTCTTGCCAACAACTGGCCACTACTTACAATGAATCTGCACAGTTGCTGTGAACTATATCTGGGCATGCTTCCTTTGCCTGTGGAAAAATGTGGGAATCTAATCATCCTGTACAAAAACAAGGTGTTCCAGCTAATACGTGTCTCAAAGACCCTGAGGACATGGATTTGGAATGTTTTGGAGGAGGTGGATCAAAAGTATTTTATTCGACATTCACCTACAGTTTTCTGTTGCCTGACTCCATCGTATTTACATATAGTTAACACATTCTGTATTAGGTAAGGAAAATCCAGGCTGAGTGGCAGGTAGCGGAGGTGTAGAACCAGCAGCACTCACTCACCTGAGCCTGCTCTCTCCCCAGCCTGTTGGGAGGGGAGCACAGTGCTGCTGTGGTTGTGCTTTGGGGGTGAGGGGGGGCTCAGATTAGACATAAAACAGAAGATGTGGCCATCTGTGGTCATTAAAATTCCATGACACCTTTTGGTGCTGAAGTGGTTGGTGCTAAAACTAGCCCACTTGCAACACAGCAGACAAGCCTCGTGCAGCCTGGAGAGAGGCTGCCTTGTGAGGTTTGCCGGGTGTGTTTTCAGCCTGCGGCGGAGCATGGGGCAGACCCCCATGCTGCCTGCCCAAAAGTCACTAATCCCAGAGCCAGGAGCAGAGTAGGTACATCCCTGTGACCAGAAAACATGCTGAGAAGGAAAGAGCTAAGTATGCAGTGTGCAGCATGCTAATAACACAGCTCTGTGTTCCTGCGACCAGATTTGCTGTCACTTGGTGGTGCTGGATGGTGCCACATTCACAGACAAGTCTATTTGAAGGAGATCGTGAGGATCCTTGCAGCGAACAGCACTTTGAAATGTAGCCTGACACTCCGAGGCTATTCTGTGAAAATAGAAAGGGTCTCAAGCTCTTGTTGTAAGTTGGATCACATCTCTGCGGAGAAATCTAAACTTGGGATGAAAGTAAAGGCCCTACAGAAAATTCATCTAAACCAACACATAAAGGGGCAGAAAGGTGTGGGGGGGG